>WNNG01000086.1:0-109834 GCA_018208015.1 Medicago ruthenica
GTGCTTGCCTACTTTGGAATTGCATACTGCATTGGTATTGCATACTTTGGAAAGAAGCGAGCATTGAACGTTGATGGAATACAAATAGTTAGGGTATGCACTTGGTTCATTGTAAACTCAAGGTGGGAGATTTGAATTTCAAATTATGTAATAACTGAGTATAGCAAACCTTATTTCCCGCCCAAAGTTTTAGGGTTTGCAAAGTAGGGTTTGCATATTGTACTTTAGGATTATATATTAAGATATTTGACATGCAATCTACGTTTAAAGGAAATCACTATTGTGGTAATGGATGAGTGATAGGAAAAGCATAAGATGCATATTTCATTAGTCAATGCGGCGGACGTTTCAGCAAAGTTGCCACCACCGCTGGATATTGGTGTTACGCTGCGGAGATCCAATGGCTGCCATGGTGACGGCAACAATCCTCCAGTACCCTGTAGTGGTTATTGGTGGGATGCTATACCACGTGGCCTCTCCGGAGACTTTTATAGATATCGTTGTGACCTCCCTTATTTCTGTTTCTATTGATTTTCTGTCATATTTTTTCTTTTTCACTTTCTTTTTTGGGGATAACGGCTAAGTCCCCCTTCCTTCTGTATACATATTTTTATCTTTTTTTTATATAATATATATGAACACTTGGCATATGATTAGCAGATCTAAGGAGTACCAACCTAGTTGGGATGTCCTATATCTCCTTTGATGCCATTATGTTGTTGATTCAACAAAAAAGTTAAAAAATCATGGCTTATTTAATTTTAATATAATATATTTCAACAAATTTATTTTTTTTTACAAAAATTATTTAATTTATACTTTTTTATTCACATGTACTACGAAACATTAACAATTATCTTTTAATTTGAAAACCAACTTTTAATTTAAAAACCGGTGCACTTGTGGGCGTGCCAAGTTTTTGACGTCGTTGTCGGAGACTTGGTGAATTATTGAGGTAGTTTTTCTAATTAATTTATCTTAGAATTTTTTTTTTCCCTTTTTCTTTTGTGTTTATTGTTGCTAGGTTGAGTAATCATCCTCTGAAAGGTGAAAACATCCCATAACCGACAACCCCTACACCTAGTATTAGGGAAATTTGTGAGCCAATACCACACTACAAGAAAATTGCATTTTAGCCTCCAATTTTAGCGTCGGCCACCAACACCGACGCTAATAGCGTCCCCTTAGAGTCGGCTTATGTCACGCTATATCTATTTCGAATTTTTATTTTTTTTGGAAAATAATAGAGTCGGCCTAGCCGAGGCTACATGTTAGTGGGACCTACATATGACTTTGCATACCAGATATAGAGTCGGCCTATCCGACTCTATTGTTTTTACTAATAAAAATTTAATTTTATAAAATTATTATTACCTCTTTTTACTCAAATCAACAAAAAAATTACTTTAAAAATTCAATCACACCCACACATCTGAACCCTATCCACTTCACATATTGTGAATTTCAGATCAAATCTCATCCCTCTCAACTCTCACAACTCTCTCTTCTCATCAATCCACTCCCAGCTCTGTCCTCACCACCGGCACCGGCACCCGTTTCTTCTCCAACGGCTTCGACTTACTCACTTCTCTCCCTTTCCAGCAGTGTCATCACTCCATCACCACCGTCGATTGTCATTTCAAGTCAATAGCTTTCTCTTCCATCTATGAAAACCTAAATCTCCAAATTTCTTTCTCCATTAATCTATCTCACTCTCTCCCTCTCACCGCCATCGCTCTCAACTCAGTCATTATCTTTGACTGCCGGTACGAAATCACTCATCTCCCTCTGCATCTTTCGTTTGGGCTTTCCCTTTGCTTCATGGGTAAACTCGTCTCTTTTTCTCATGTGTTAGTTTGTTCTTCTTTTTTGTTTTAAAATTTTATAAGTTGCTGAGATTATTAAGGATAAGGCTGGTCCTATTTTATAAGCTTAATGAATTGGGCGTCAATTAGTGATTTTGTTTTGAATTTTTTGTTTTTGGGTAGTTGTAGAATTAATTGTTTTTTGGGATTATTGTTTTATGATAAAATGGGTGATTTTTATTTGATGGAATTGTGTCTTCTTGTTGCTGTGCATTTTATGAAGTGTCAAAGGAAATTTAAGAGATTGTAATTACTCTTCATTGTGAAGATTGAAGATTGTTATTAGTGTAGGTGATTGAAAATACCCTGCTTCATAGTTTAGATGGAAGTTTGATGGGCTGGGTGTGTATTTTGAAATATCTTTTGTTACATTGAAACCAACTAGTGTGTGAATCAAATGGTGTTTGAATTAAATGTATTTTGATTTATCTAATTTTGAACTATGTTTATAGGAACTTGGATCAACTTGAGGTGTTATCGAAGAAGCTTAATCAAAGACTGTAAGAGCTGAGGCGCCTTCACAATCCATTGCTGCAACTAGGTAATATTTTGTGGTTGTTGTTAATCAATTAGTAAGATCCATCTTATTTTTTAGTTTTACTTTATTTTGAATTTGTTAATGGATTATATTTAATTTTTGTATGAATGCTGAAATTAGAGTTCAAAAAGGGATATGATATCATCAAGGTGGGTTTGCTTTTCAATTTTCTAGTTGTTCTTTTGGTGACAGGAGCTGAAGTAGAGAAAGGAAATAGCTCATTGACATTGAGAGAAAGAAGCTAATGACCAAATTAAGGGTAACAACTTTAGTTTTTTATGAAATTAATTTTATGCCAATAACTAAACAATTTTTGTGCCATTAACGGTGAAAGCATCTGCTTTGAATGATGGTGTATGTGTAAAAAAAATTACACTAAACTCTATATAATAAGACTATGTGCTTTGCTTTGCATAAAATAAACTGGACTCCATAGTTTATACTTCATTGTAAAAAACTTATGCGTCTCAATGTGATTCTCTTGGGTTGAATATAGGCTATTTAATTTATACTCTTTTAATAGATAAGGAAGAACATTGTTTTTATCAGAATGAATTAGATCATCTCGGCTATTTGATTTATGTTCTTTTGAGTTTAGATAGATAACAAGTAAATATCTTTTAATAGAATGAAGGGGGAATGATCCAAAACACTATATCCATTAAGGTTTTTGAGTAGGAATCAGACTTTTAATTAATAATTCAGGTTTACAAAGTTGAGTATAAACTATTTTTCATTGTACTCGCAACTAAGTAATTTCTCTTTGTATTTTGTAATGTAGAGTAAGATTTTTTATTTTATTTTTTTGACGTTTGTAGAGTAAGTGTTATCTCTAGCTTGGTGAAGAAAATCTAAGCTACATCTACTGTTTACTCATTTGTTGTTATGCTGCAAATAAGATGCACAGTTAACTTATAGCAATGTTTCACTTTATCGGTAATAATAGGTGTGGACACTGCAAAAAACTTGCTCCGGAATATGAAAAGCTCGATAACAGCTTCAAGAAAGCCAAATCTGTTTTGATTGCCAAGGTCAGCCCCCTGGTTTTCCTGTTACCCTGGTAAAATGTTTTGTACTGTTAAGGTGCAGTAAATTTTATCTGTTTATGATTAGTAATTGTGTTCTTATTCCGACTCTAAGATTTAGTTGACTTGTTTGACTGTAGAGTGGGTTGACCGACTCTAAAAGATTTAGTTGACTAGTTTCGAAGTTGACTTTAGCGTTAGTGTAGCCGACTCTAAATTTTATAATTAGCGTCGGTCTGGCAAACTCTAAATTATTTATTGACTTTTTTGATTTTGAAATTAATAGTGTCGGTTGCGTGAAGAGTCGGTTTAACCGACGCTATGTTAGGCTCGGAGGGCAGATAACCGACTCTACCCAGTAACTTCGAATTTTTTAGCCTGCCCCCGACCCCGACGCTAAATCTGTGTTAGCGTCGGTTTTAGCCCTGTTAGAGTGGGTTTTTGGCCGACGCTAAATCGCAGTTTTCTTGTAGTGCCAGAGATAAAGAGTTTTCTAGAACCTTATAGAAAGAAGCAATAGGAAGTTGTGCAAAACATTGATAAGTTAAGGAGGCATGCATGATTAAAATTATATTGTTACTCCCTCCATTTTTTTTCTTTTGATGTTTTAGAACTTCAACTATATTCTAAAATATTTGATGTTTTAGTATATTTAATATTTTTTCAAGCTCACCATAAAACTATTAAAGGAGTTGTGACATTTGGCTTATCAAATGTGAATTAATTATAAGACCTCGGAGGAATTTAGACAAGCCTTCCATGCAAACTATTTTCCCACGTCTAAGTTTACACGTTTGAAATGATAAATAATTAGTTTTTTTTTCTCAAAAAAGGGTGAGTCGTTATATTAAGCTTGAAAGCGTTTCAATGACATGTTTAGGTCATATCCTACACATGGGTTTAAAAAATAGTTGATCGATGAAACTTTTTACATTCGGCTTCTGGACACAACTAATGTGATGGTAAGCATCTCCCGGAAGCACCTTGATGAATAAAAGTGTAGAAGATGTCTTCTCCCTCCTTGATGATATGGCGCAAAATGAATATCAATAGTCATATGAAAGATCTCCTTCCAAAATTGGGGACATCTATCGTCTTAATTTTTCGGATAAAATTTCTTCTATGATTCAAGATTTAAATCATGAAACTAGTAAGATGGTGAGAGTGGTGTTGTATTTAAACACAGTTTCTTTCATTTCTCAATCAATTTTACCCAAAGTCAAACTCTAACCTCAATCAACTTGTTTCAATTCAAATTTACACAACCTTTCATCCCTAATCAAATTAAACACAATTATTTTTTTAATAATTCTAAAATGACGACGAACGATGACGACGAATGATGACGACGACCCTGTGGCACACCGGTGATGACAACGACCCTCCCTGAGGTGCTCACGCCGGAGATGACGACGACCCTGTGTCACACCATCCAGACAAAGAAAATCTGGTAGGGGTGAGCGACCATGTGCTCACGCCGACGAATTCTTGGTGGTGAGAGATTGGGGATGCATGAACTCATGGTGGAAGGAGAAGAGAAGAAACGTTGTGTTAAAGAAAGAAGAAGCGTTGACACATAATAACTCACTTAACCATCTATTAATCTCACCCACATATTTTAATCCAATGGCGGATGTTTATGTTGGAGTTCAGCCAACAATGGTGCATATCAGTGCACCGAAATGAAATGTTGAATTTCATCCACTAGCATGCCTATAGAAAATAGCTTGCCATGCTTAACTTCAACTTGTGTCAGAAGCAATTTGAAAGCATGGCAAATGGTAGTACAATATGTCAAAGATGGTGTAGCAATGTTTGAAGATTGGAACCTAGCATTTAATGCTTACGGTTCATATCTCTCTATAAATAGAGAAGAGCTTCAGCAAAGCAAACACAACAACAACAACAACAACAAACCTCACTCAGAGAGAGTTGAGAGAAAAATAGAGAGTTTCTCATAAGAGTGTGAGAGAAAAATAGAGAGAGCCTCAGTTAATGTTCTGAGAGAAAAATATAGTGAGCCAATTTGTGAGAGTTGTATCTACAAATTGAGATACATAGTTAGGTCCACCTGAGAGTGAAGATTTGTATTCCTATTATTATTATTATAGTGGAGATTTAAGAGGCCTACGAGACCCATGGTTTTTCCTTACTCACATTGAGAAGGTTTTCCACGCTAAAATTTTGTTGTGTCATTTTACGTTTCCGCTAAAGTGCCTATTTTGAGTTCACGAATGAGGGAAATTATGCAGGCATTTCCCAATAGTGGTATCAGAGCACTCATTGCTCTGGGACTCTGAGGTGTCGTATCTGCAAGATAATTCTTAGTATGCTCTGTGGCTGCAACATTGTTTGTTCTTCCCCATCAGAAAAGAAATATTCTTGTCGCTAGAAATAAAGTGAGGTAGTGATATATTGCATGCCTAGGAAAGTTCTGGCAAGGAAAGATTTGGTATTTAAGTGTGTCTATTGACCCACGTCTCTTACCTGAGAACTTTCCTGGTGCTCTATTCACAAACTCATATTTATTCTAGTATATGATACTAATCACATTGGTTAAAGAAATTATTTCCTGTGTAACTCAAGATGGAGGGTTCATTCAGCCATGGTGGTGATATGTTCAAGCTAACTGCTGATAACTACACATATTGGAAGCCCATGACGAACACCATTTATATTGCAAAGACTTGCATGAACCAATCACCCAAAAGGATAAACCCGAGAAGAAGACTGATAAGGAATGGGAGATGGAGAACTGGAAATTAGTGGCTATGATCGAAAATACATTGGTCGAAGCTTGTTCAAGCATGTATCAACTTATACCAATGCGTATGAGTTATGGACAAAGCTTGAATCATTGATTCAAAAGAAGACACCCAGAAATAAAGCACACCTTGTTAGACGACTGGTGAAGTTGGAGTACTCAGACGGTCATAACATGATCGAGCATCTAGATACCTTCAAAGTTAATGTAAATCAATTGACGAAAACAGAAATGAAGATAGATGACCAGTTGCAAACACTTCTACTTCGCATTTCCTTACCTGATAGCTGGGACACTCTAATTGTCACTCTCAGCAATTCTGCTCCAGATGGAAAACTTAACATGGATTCAGTTACTAATTGCTTGTTAAATGAAGAGTCAAGACGAAAGGAAAGAGGCTTGAACAATCAGTTCGAAGCCAACGTCATTGATAATAGAGGAAGGAGCAAGAACCGTGAAAAAGGTGGTCGTGAAAAGTTACGAGGCAGATCAAAGTCTCGCACTAAACTAAGTTGTTATTACTGTGGCAAGCCAGGCCATAAAAAGTTTAAGTGCAGATTCTTCAAGAGAAATCAACAGGCTGGAACCATACATCCTGATCAAATCGATCCAAAGAAGAAAGAAGATGGAACCACGACAGCAGTCGTAGCAACTAACGAGAATTTATTTCTCCTTGAAGACGAAAATGATCTAAATATAGTGTTAGATGACTGCATTTGGATAATTGACTCAGAAGTATCCTTTCATGTGACCCCTCATGAAGAATTCTTCTCATCATATCAAAAAGTAGACTTTGGTCTAGTGAAGATGGGCAATCATGTCACAAGCAAGATTGTTGGCATTGGCGAGGTGACTCTGGTTACAGAGAGTGGCTCTAAGCTCATGTTGAAGGAGGTTAGACATGTCCCAGACATGCGTCTAAACCTTATCTCAACAGGAAAGTTAGATGATGTTGGGATGATAAACTAATTTGAAGTTGGTAGATGGAAGCTCAGTAAAGGAAGCATGATCATTGCTGGTGGTAAAAAGGAAGGCTCTCTGTATGTTATGCAGGGAAAGATAAACAAGGGAGATATCAATGTTTCTCAAGACATGAGCAAAGAATTGTGGCATAAACGACTTGGCCACATGAGCGAGAAAGGTTTGGAGATTCTTGCTAAGAATCATCTTCCAAACATCAAGGGCCAACCATTGAATCCTGTGAAGATTGTCTAGCAGGCAAACAACACAGAGTATCTTTTCAAAGATCAGATGATTCGAGAAGAAGAAAGCAAATCCTTGATCTTGTTCACTCAGATGTTTGCTCTGCATCTGAAAGATCCCTTGGTGGTGTATACTTTGTTACCTTCATTGACGATCACTCTAGAAAAGTGTGGGTGTATCCATTGAAGACGAAATATCAAGTTCTTCAAGTTTTCAAAGAATTCCATGCCTCTGTAGAACGTGCATCTGGAAGAAAACTGAAATGTTTAAGGACATATAATGGTGGAGAGTATATATGCCCATTTGCAGCCTATTGTAAATCTCATGGAATAAGACATGAGAAGGTGCCTCCCAAGACTCCTCACATGAATGGAGTAGCTGAAAGGATGAACAAAACGATTGCAGAGTGTTCCTGCTAAGAGAACAATGGTACCAACCCCCTGAGCAATCGATGGACTCAAGAGCTTGGTTCTAGGTTTTTTCTGTAGAATGAATGTGATGTCGGTGTGGGACTTTTCGAGCTCCCTTTATACTTCCCTTGACCTAAAGGAAGCAGGAGAGACCTTTTCGGGATTCCCCAAGCCACCTGGTGTTGTGATTTGGTCTACCTCCGGGGATCTCGGCCTCCAACGGGAACGTGGGGAGGACTTAGTAGACGGGTCGTATCGAGCCGTTTAGTTCGGGTTTCAACGTGGGAAGCCTGCTCCGATGCGTCCCTGGGGTCCTCCTTTTTTTCGCTTTGTTCCAGCTGGTCCCATGACTTCGCCCACATGGCAAATATGTGGGGAGTGCGCCCCAACTTAATGGGGGAAGGCTGCCATGTGTCTTGTGAGGAATAAGATGACGGTACACAGCCCCCCAAGCACGAGGCTCGAAGAGGCGAAGTGATTAATGAGATGCTAGTGATGCGATGGCACCGGGAAGATGGTGCTACACAGCCCCCCAAGCGCGAGGCTCGAAGAGGCGAAGTGATTAAGTCCTTTCCAAGCTTGATTTCTCGGGCGACCACTTGACCCCTTTCACCGGACTGAATGCTCCATTGTCCTAAGGCGAAGCGGAACGTGGACTTTTGCACGGAGATTGGCAGCGTGCTATCCGTATAGTTAGTAATCCCCAACATAACGTCCTGGGGATGCAGGCATACGATTAGTGTCCTGAGACTCAAGCTGAATCCAGCGGTTGTCCAATGATGACCGTTCAGAATATATCTAAACGGCCTAAGATCCTTTCGCTTTTCCCTGTTTCGATGCAATCCCAACCGTTCGAACTAAAAAGACAAGTTCTATCCACCATTGGATCCCTGACGCTTAGGACCATGCACGCGTCCCCAGGTTTCTCCAGAGCACCTATATATGGGGGTTATTTCCTTCAGTCAACTTCATCACCACATTTTCGCAAATTCTCTCCAACTACTCCTGCTAACTCAACGGCGTGACTTCCTTATTTCCTTCCTGCTTAAAATTAGGTAAATCTGCAACCCTACTTTGTCTTTTACTTTTATTTAGAAAAAATGGTTGTGATCAGAGAGTGTGATAGTGAGGGCAACCCCACATATTCCCCCACCCGGGAGGAAAGGCGCAAGGTATGGAATGCTGTCATTGAAACCGCCACCGGGGCAGACGGTAAAGTAGACTGGGCCGTATTAGAACTAAACTACTTTGGTCACCGCCTCATCGCTGCTGAGATTAGCTCAGACAGCGATGACAGTTTAAGTAATCGAGATAGTGACCTCATTGTTCTTTCTTACTCAGGCCCCGATGAGCGAGAGACGCAGATGGCGTGTTCGAGTGCTGACGCTGAAATGTTCGATGATGCGGTGGCCACGTACTCGTCGTATTTCAGCACATAAAAAAGGATGGCAGAATTTAGGGCGAATTTCACGGTGTCCTCCACAGGCGACGAGTTAGATGTTATTACGGATCACTGCATGGGTGGGGAGAAAGTGTTCATGAGACTCCCACGAGGTGTAGAAAATGAGGCTTTCTACATCTATGCATGCACCATCACAGACCTAAACGTTCGGATCCCCTTCACCCCCTTTGAGGATGTGGTACTCAAGGCCATCAACGTGGCGCCGTCTCAAATGCTTCCAAACGGCTGGGCGTACGTGAGGGGATTCAAGGTCTTATGCAAAGGCCTGGGCTTGACGCCGATTGTGGGCGCATTCTTCTCTTTCTATTGTATAAAGGGAGGGAAGAAAGGGACATGGGTTTCCATAAACTCGCAACCAGGGCGAGGCCTATTTAGCCTCTTTGCCAACAACTACAAAAACTGGAAACACAAATATTTTAAGGTGAGGGGGGCTGATGCCTCGATTCTTGCTTTCATGGACCAAGGCGGGGACGAGGGTTTTCCCTTCTACTGGTATAGTGAACCGCTCTCGGTGTCTGGGTACGACTACGAGAAGTTGATCAAAGCGGAAAAGGACGTCGTGGATTTCCTAGAGCACATGAATGTGTTGAGTGTTAAGGAGCTCCTTCACAAGGAGCATAATGTCCAAGCCCTGGGGGAGTACGTAGGTAAAGCTCCCCGTTTCCCAAACCGCGACCCTTCCATGCATAACTTAAATGACTTTTGACATACTTAATAAAAATCTTTTTTTTTGTTGATCTGCAGATTCCATGGTGCCCAAATCCGCGACAGTGAAGAGACTCGCCCTAGAGAGGGCGAAGAAGAAAAGGGCGGAAGAGGGCGATGCCCGTGGGAAGAGCGATCTTTCTGGCTTTCTCATCAGAGACAAAAAGAAAGTCGGGGAGACAGAAGAAACTGATGTGACGCACGCGCAGCCTGTCACCACCATCCCCGCATCCCCTCAAGCTGGCGCCATCCCCAATAGGAAGAGGTTTCGTCTACAAGGCGACGGTTCTGAAGCTGATGAGCAGCTCGACTCCGGTACGTAAGATTTTTGTAATGCTTGCAAACGAAAATTAATGCCCAAATATTTGATTTTGCAAGTGCGCCTCTTTCCCTGTGGAACACTGACTTTGATTATGAGGGGTTCATGCAGGAGCACTTGGACTTTGCCGAGGACAAGCAGCGCTTGATGTTCATGAACTTCGAGCAAGTGCAGAGAATGATGGGCATCCATCTTCTGAAGGGCGCCCTCATTGGAAGGGTGATGGCAGAAGAATTCTCAACCCTGCAGCAAGGGGAGAAGAAGCTGAGGGCGGAGAATAAGAGTGTGAAGACCCAGCTGCAATCGTCCCTCAAGGACGTCGAAGAGAAAACCAAGCAGGCCGAAGAGCAATTTGCCTCGATGCGCCAGGAGCTCGAGGCGGCTGTAGTTGCCAAGACAAAAGTGGAAGCGAAGGCCAAGGACGTAGCTGACGCTCATGTCCAAGCGGCTGAGGCGCACAAAACTGCAATGGCGGCTTTGTGTTGAGTATTTTGATGTTGGCTGCATATTTTGGCAAAACCAAAGTGTTGTTTAGAAGCATCTCCTTATTTAGAACATTTCTTCAGTTACAAGTTTTCTCATTTGAAGCTGTTCAGAAGCTGTATCTTACATCAGAAGCTGATTCAGGTTCTAAAGTCCAGCGTTGACTTTTGTTGACCTCATCAGCAGCTGGGTTTTCAGAATTGTTTTGGCACGAATCTTTGCAAGATTGATCAAGGAATTATTCACGCGTATTGCTTCTAGAATGCTGATTTATTTGGAGAAGATTTTATTGAAGATTTGGCTCAAAGATATTAAATTCGTATTTTTCCTGTTATAATCTTTCAAAGATTGAATGCAGTTTTATTTGTTACTTTATTGGATCAATCTTATTTCAGTAACAAATCTATTCAGAAGATTAGTTTGTTATTTATGCTGCAAGACTGAAGACTTTATAAGGAGGAGTGCTGCTGCTTTCAAGACTTACGAAAAACAGAGTTTTATTCATGAGAATTGAGTCTTTGTTAAAACTTAGAGTTTTTATTGTGCACCACTCTGATAGAGTTGGTTTAGGTGTTTTATTGAGTTGTAATTCATTCTAAGCCTTTAGGTACGAATGAAGTTTTGTCTTTGACGGTGTATTCAAAAACAGGGTAGTTGTATTTCAGAACTGATTAAGTTCAAAGGGTAGTTCAAGTGGCTGGGTTGCAGTTACTTGAATAGGAAGTTAGAGGTTTTTCTAATACTCAACGTGTTGGGTAGAATTCAAGACTAGGTGGAGATTAATTGCTTGGGATAGGAACTGGGAGTCAGTGTCTGAGTCTTAAGGATTAATTCCAATAGTGGAATTCCTTCCTGGATTGGTATCCCCCAGAGTAGGAGGTGTTTACTCCGAACTGGGTTAACAAACATCTGTGTTTTTAGCTTTCCTGCACTTTATTTTTCTGCTGATTATTTGCTTTTATATTGTGCTAAGTTCTGTTCAGAACCTGTTGGTTCAGAACCTGTTAGTATCTCTTAAGTATTGCCTGGCCAAAATTTCAATTGGCATCAGAGCAGGCACCCTGCCTGTGTTTTGGGTGAGATCCAGCGGGATTAATTTCTGGTAAGCATGGATAGAGAAGGAGGCTATGTCAATAGACCACCCCTACTAGATGGCACAAACTATGAGTATTGGAAGTCAAGGATGTGTGCTTTTCTAAAGTCTATTGACAGCAGGACTTGGAAAGCTGTGATTAAAGGCTGGGATCATCCTGAAGTTTTGGACAAAGATGGTAACAAAACTGGAGTTTTGAAGCCTGAAGAGGAGTGGACCAAAGCTGAAGATGACTTGTCTCTGGGAAATTCAAAAGCTTTGAATGCAATCTTTAATGGTGTGGACCAAAACATGTTCAGACTTATCAAACAATGTACTGTTGCAAAGGAGGCCTGGGAAATTTTAAAGACAACTCATGAAGGAACTTCTAAAGTGAAGATGTCCAGATTGCAGCTGCTGACCACCAAATTTGAGAACCTGACGATGAAGGAAGATGAATCCATTCAGGATTTTTACATGAATGTGCTGGACATGGCAAATTCTTTTGATTCACTTGGAGAAAAGATGACTGATGAAAAGATAGTAAGGAAAATCCTCAGGTCCCTGCCCAGAAGATTTGACATGAAGGTCACTGCAATTGAGGAGGCTCATGATATTTCTGCTATGAAGATTGAGGAGCTGATTGGGTCTTTGTTAAATTTTGAGACTGCATTCTGCAAACAGCCTGATAAGAAAGGGAAAGGTATAGCTTTTATTGTGAATGCTGAAGCTGATGATCAACAAGAGTCTGATGAGGATGACTTATCAGAAGCTCTAGTGTTGCTGGGAAAACAATTCAACAAGATTCTGAAGAATGTTGACAGAAGAGCCAAAGCCAAAGGACAGAACTTCAGATTCAACAACAAAAAGCAACAAACTGATGTGAAAAAGACCAAGTCTGAGGAGAAAAATAATCAAGCTAAAGGTGTGCAGTGCTATGCGTGTGAGGGTTATGGACATATCAAAACTGAGTGTCCCACTTTTCGTAAGAAGTAGAAGAAAAGCCTAGCTGTGTCATGGTCTGATGATGGTTCTGAAGAAGATGATGTTAGTGAATCTGATATGTGTGATACTGGTCTGGTTGTAAGGTCATGAGCTATCTTGAAGAAGGAAGCTGTTTTAGAGTCTGAGACTTTTTCAGAGTCTGACTCAGAGTCTGAAGCTTCATATGTGTCTGAAACTGCTAAAACCTCATATGATGAACTAGCTGACAACTACAGGAAGTTGTATACCAGAAGTGCTGAGGTTTGCAAACAAGTTCTGGATCAGAAGGAGACTATTTTGCAACTGGAAGCTGAAAAAGGTGAACTGTTGGTTCAGAATTCAGAATTGAAAGAAGAAGTAAACCAACTTAATTCCCAACTTGAGCATATGAAAAAGCAGACACATGATTCTATGATTGGAACATCTCAGATGAAACCTCAAAAGGTAGCCCAGATGCAAGGACAGAATCAAACTCAGAAGAGACCTCAGATGCAAGGTCAGAAGCATGTTCAGATACAAGGTCAAAAGCATGTTCAGATGCTACCTCAGAAGCAACCCCAGAAATTTCTCAGAAACAGAAGGAGGAGAAATCATCCATGGATCTGTCATCATTGTGGAAAAAAGGGCATATCAAACTATTCTGCTTCAAACTTTATGGCTATCCTGAACATTTTCAGTATAGAAGAGTGGAACCAGCTGCTATTAAACACAATGTTCAGAAGGTGTGGAAGCCCAAAGTTCAGAATGTAGGCCTTATAGCTCATACTTCTTTGAGAGCCACTTCAAAAGAAGACTGGTATTTTGATAGTGGGTGTTCAAGGCTCATGACTGGTGTGAAGAAGCTACTGAGCAATATCAGATCATACTCCAGAAGTTATGTGACATTTGGAGATGGTGTAAAAGGTCAGATTCTGGGTATTGGTGATTTGATCAGTGAAGGGTTGCCCAGACTTAATGATGTGCACTGGTGGAAGGATTAACTTCTAATCTAATCAATATTAGCCAACTTTGTGATCAAGAATTGAAGGTTAATTTCAACAAGCAAGAGTGTATTGTTGCTGATCAAGAAGGGAAGGTTCAGATGAGAGGCTGCAGATCCAAAGACAATTGTTATTTGTGGGTTTCTGAAGAAGAAAGAAGTCTGACTTCTTGTCTTTTGAGCTCAGAAGAGGAAGTCAAACTCTGGCACCAGAAACTGGGAAACAAACAAGAAAGTCTCATCCCAGATTAGTTCACCAGGTAACTACTAAAGTACTAGAACTTGTTCATATGGATTTGATGGGGCCTATGCAAGTTGAGAGTATTGGAGGCAATAGGTATGCATTTGTAATGGTAGATGACTACTCAAGATTCACATGGATCAGTTTTGTTAGAGAAAAATCTGATACTTTTGAAGTATTTAAAGACCTGTGCATATAATTACAAAGAGAAAAAGATTGTGGCATAGTCAGAATCAGAAGTGATCATGGCAAGGAATTTGAAAACAAGAGTTTTTCAGAATTCTGTGCTTCTGAAGGTATAAAGCATGAGTTTTCTGCACCTATTACTCCTCAGCAAAATGGTGTAGTTGAGAGGAAGAATAGGACTTTAGCAGAATGTGCAAGAGTAATGCTGCATGCTAAGAAACTTCCATATATGTTCTGGGCTGAAGCAATGAACACAACATGTTACATACACAATAGAGTCACTTTGAAAAAGGGAACAACATCAACTCTGTATGAATTGTGGAAAGGAAGAAAACCTACAGTGAATTATTTCCATGTTTTTGGGAGCAGATGCTATATTCTGGCTGACAGGGAAAATAGAAGAAAACTGGATCCTAAGTCTGATGAGGGCATATTCCTGGGTTATTCAGTGAACAGCAGAGCTTATAGGGTGTTTAATTCCAGAACCAAGGTTGTGATGGAGTCCATTAATGAGGTAACTGATGATCTGACTGCTGAGAAAAATAGAAGTGAGTCTGAAGTTGTTCCAGAGTCTGAAGCATCAGAAGAACAAACTTCAGAAGCAGAAAATCATCCAGAGTCTGAAGAAGCAGATGTGCATCCAGAACATGATCCTACCAATAAAGGGCCATCAATTAGAGTTCAGAAAGATCATCCTAAGGAGCTTATCATTGGGAGTTTGGATCAAGGGGTCAGAACCAGGAGATCAGAACCAGCTGCTACTGATTCATGCTTTGTGTCAAAGCTTGAACCTAAAAATGTGAAAGAAGCCCTAACTGATGAATTTTGGATTGAAGCAATGCAAGATGAGTTAAATCAATTCAAAAGGAGTGAAGTGTGGGATCTTGTTCCAAGACCTGAAGGGTTGAATGTGATTGGTACTAAGTGGATATACAAGAATAAAACAGATGAAAATGGTACTGTAGTCAGAAACAAAGCAAGGTTGGTTACTCAAGGATATACTCAAGTTGAGGGACTTGATTTTGATGAAACCTTTGCACCTGTGGCCAGACTAGAGTCCATAAGACTACTGTTGGGTGTATCCTGCATTCTCAAGTTCAAATTATTCCAGATGGATGTGAAGAGTGCATTTCTGAATGGGTATCTGCAAGAAGAAGTATATGTTGAACAGCCTAAGGGTTTTGTGGATCATCAGTTTCCTGATCATGTGTACAAATTGAAGAAAGCCTTGTATGGACTGAAACAAGCACCAAGAGCATGGTATGACAGGCTGACTCAGTTTCTTGTGGCTCAAGGTTACAGAAAAGGAGGTTCTGATAAGACTTTGTTTGTGAAAGATGAAAATGGGAGTCTGATGATTGCTCAGATTTATGTGGATGATATAGTGTTTGGAGGAATGTCTCAGAAGATGGTCAAACTGTTTGTTCAGCAAATGCAGTCAGAATTTGAAATGAGCTTAGTTGGTGAGCTGACTTATTTTCTTGGATTACAAGTCAAACAAATGGAAGATACAATCTTCATTTCTCAGAGTAAATATGCCAAGAACATTGTGAAAAAGTTTGGTTTGGAATCAGCTGCTCATAAGAAGACACCAGCTGCTACTCATCTGAAGCTAACCAAAGATGAACAAGGAGTTTCAGTTGATCAAAGTCAGTACAGAAGCATGATAGGAAGCTTGTTATATTTAACTACAAACAGACCTGATATCACTTATGCTGTTGGAGTAAGTGCAAGATATCAAGCTTATCCTAAGATGAGTCATCTGACACAAGTTAAAAGGATCCTGAAGTATGTGAATAGCACAAGTGACTATGGAATCATGTATTCTCATAGTTCAAGTTCTGAACTGATGGGATTTTGTGATGCTGACTGGGCTGGAAGTGCTGATGACAGGAAGAGAACTTCAGGAGGTTGTCTCTTTCTAGGAAATAATTTAATTTCCTGGTTCAGCAAGAAACAAAACTGTGTTTCCTTATCAACTGCTGAAGCTGAGTACATTGCTGCTGGGAGTAGTTGTTCACAACTGGTGTGGATGAAACAAATGCTTAAAGAATACAACATTGAACAAGGAACTATGACCCTATTTTGTGACAATTTGAGTGCAATTAACATCTCTAAGAACCCAATACAGCACAGCAGAACTAAACACATTGATATCAGACACCATTTTATCAGAAACCTTGTGGAGGACAAGATTATTCAGCTGGAACATGTGGACACTGAGAATCAAATTGCTGACATTTTCACAAAGGCCTTAGATGCTAAATAGTTTGAGAATCTGAGAAGCAAGTTAGGTGTGTGTTTACATGAAGATTTATAGCAATTAATGCAAACTGGATGTGAGGAAGATAGAGTACCTGCCAGTTGGGCCTATGCTGAGTTTGTTCCTAAGTCAGAGTCTGAGACTACTTTTGGATATTTAGTTTTGATTTCCTATTTGAAGTCTGAAGTTTGTCATAATTTTGTGGCTAAAAAGGGGGAGAAAAATCTATGTTTAAGTTCATACAAGAGTTGTTCAGAATGTGTGCCATTGATTCAGAAGGTGAAGGTGACTAGTTTTTGCTCTGATACCAAGCATTATGCTCCTGAAGAACCTTTGCAGCAACTAGATATGTCCAGATATGATTAAGGGGGAGTATGTGTCTCAGGGGGAGTACAAGGTTATTAAATTCCTGAGTGATGATGTGTTCCTGAAGTATGCTCTGATACTTTTGTTTCTCTGTAGTTCAGTAGTGAGGGGGAGTTTGTGTGAGAAGCCTAGGATTGCAGGGGGAGTGTTGTGAAGCTTAGTATTTGTTTATGTATTTGTGAAGCTTCAGGGGGAGTGTGTGTGTGAGTGTCTGTGATGATCAGGAGTTGATCAGTAGCTCTGATACCATGGTTGTGATGATCAGGAGTTGATCAGTACTTATCTTTTGTGTGCTTCAGGAGTCAGAAGCTGAAACTGATTGATTTTTGTTGATTTAAGCATAGCTCAGATTTGGTTGTCCGCAGCTTAGCTCTATGCTATGCTATTTTAATTGTGGAGTTCTTCTTTGCTGAGTTGATTATAAGGGAGATTGAAGAACTTGGATGGTTTTAGCCAAAAATTTGCCAAAGGGGGAGATTGTTGAGTATTTTGATGTTGGCTGCATATTTTGGCAAAACCAAAGTGTTGTTTAGAAGCATCTCCTTATTTAGAACATTTCTTCAGTTACAAGTTTTCTCATTTGAAGCTGTTCAGAAGCTGTATCTTACATCAGAAGCTGAATGCTCATCAGAAGCACTGTAGCACTTCAGAAGCTGATTCTGGTTCTGAAGTCCAGCGTTGACTTTTGTTGACCTCATCAGAAGCTGGGTTTTCAGAATTGTTTTGGCGCGAATCTTTGCAAGATTGATCAAGGAATTATTCACGCGTATTGCTTCTAGAATGCTGATTTATTTGGAGAAGATTTTATTGAAGATTTGGCTCAAAGATATGAAATTCGTATTTTTCCTGTTATAATCTTTCAAAGATTGAATGCAGTTTTATTTGTTACTTTATTGGATCAATCTTATTTCAGTAACAAATCTATTCAGAAGATTAGTTTGTTATTTATGCTTCAAGACTGAAGACTTTATAAGGAGGAGTGCTGCTGCTTTCAAGACTTACGAAAAACAGAGTTTTATTCAAGAGAATTGAGTCTTTGTTAAAACTTAGAGTTTTTATTGTGCACCACTCTTATAGAGTCTGTTTAGGTGTTTTATTGAGTTGTAATTCATTCTAACCCTTTAGGTACGAATGAAGTTTTGTCTTTGAAGGTGTATTCAAAAATAGGGTAGTTGTATTTCAGAACTGATTAAGTTCAAAGGGTAGTTCAAGTGGCTGGGTTGCAGTTACTTGAATAGGAAGTTAGAGGTTTTTCTAATACTCAACGTGTTGGGTAGAATTCAAGACTAGGTGGAGATTAATTGCTTGGGATAGGAACTGGGAGTCAGTGTCTGAGTCTTAAGGATTAATTCCAATAGTGGAATTCCTTCCTGGATTGGTATCCCCCAGAGTAGGAGGTGTTTACTCCGAACTGGGTTAACAAACATCTGTGTTTTTAGCTTTCCTGCACTTTATTTTTCTGCTGATTATTTGCTTTTATATTGTGCTAAGTTCTGTTCAGAACCTGTTGGTTCAGAACCTGTTAGTATCTCTTAAGTATTGCCTGGCCAGAATTTCACTTTGCAAGCAAAGTTTGAGGCGGCTGAAGAAGAAAACATGCTGGTGGAGGAGAAAGGCTTTGAACGGGTGAAATCGTAGGTTGCTTGCTTCTGCCCGGAGCTTTCGCTGGACGAGCTTGAGATGTTCAAGACTGTGGTGGACGGGAAGATTGTGCCTGAGGAGTAGTTTTAGCTTAATCGCTCTATGTAAAGCCCATGCAGCCTTTCCTTTTTTATTTTGTTGTTTAATTATGCAATGCCTTGACGGCTTTTATCAGTAGTCGTGTAACGCCTTTACGGCTTCAAATTTTTTAATGCACTCCTTTTCACCTATTTTATCCCGCTCGATCTAATACTTGAGCTCAAAATGCTTCTGTTGTATTTGTGCTATGAATATTTTATCAGATTCTCCTTTGCATATTGAAAAACCCCTATTTTTTGAAAAAACACGGAGCCGTATGATGATGACATTATAAACGTGAGACTCACTTTAGGTGGTATGCCCGAATTTTCGACTTCAGACCCTTGGACAATGTTGCTTCGTGATATAACGCTTTCACATGACTAGGCTATCGCCCGCGGCGATTGCAAATAAACGATATGTATGTGATTGTTTAACATGCGGGAGCATAGGCGGAATGTCCCTTATTGTAAGGCCACATGTGGCGTGACCCCTAGGGCGTGACTCCTGCGTTGCTTGATGTCGTATTTAAGCTAGGTTCTTAGTGGGTTTATATCAAAGTCTCCATTTTTAAGTGAGAGATATAGCGCCTCAGGGGTCTCCTCGCCTTTTAAAGTGTGAGGTCTTAGCGTCGCAGGGGTCTTAACGCCTTTTAGAGTGTGAGGTCTTAGAGCCACAGGGGTCTTACCGCCTTTTAAAGTGTGAGGTCTTAGCGCCACAGGGGTCTTATCGCCTTTTAAAGTGTGAGGTCTTAGCGCCGCATGGGTCTTTTCACCTTTTAAAGTGTGAGGTCTTAGCGTCGGAGGGGTCTTATTGCTTTTTAAAGTGTAAGGTCTTAGCGCCACATGGGTCTTATCGCCTTTCAAAGAAACAAAACGAAAGTCATAACATAAAAGTGCTTATAACATAACTGAGGTGCCTTGTTAAAAACCCCTGCTCTTGTAGGGAAAAGAGTGCGACCCCAGAACTTTATTGAAAAAATTAGAAAAGATGTAATGTTACATGACAACCACGCGGGAAAAAATGCCCCGACTTTGCAAATGTAATTAAAAGAACTAACTATAATAATGCCTTAAATGAACGGCATTCCAAGTTCTTGGCACATAGCTTCCACACATCTCCTCCAGTTTGTAGGTGCCGTTGGGTAATTTTTCTCTGACTCTATATGGCCCATCCCAGTTCGGAAGCAATTTTCCCATCCTTGTTGGTGCTATGACCTGTCTGAGGACCGGGTCGCCCCCTTCCATTTCTCTGGGGACCACCTTCGAATTGTACTTCAGAGCGGCCGTCTGCTTTGCAGAAAACTCCTGAATGTGGCCGGCTTCCCTCACTTCATCCAGCATATCCAAGTCACATGCTTGGCCAATTTCATTATCTTCAAAAACAAACGTCGTTAGTTTTAAAAGTCCTATAGTTAGTACAGAAAAATAAATCGTATCAATGTCTATATTGTAGGCGTCCTCTCAGCGAAATACTTATGCCAAGAGGTCGCACTTTTACCTTCCACACTGAAGTTTTCTCTTCACCACGTGGGCATGTCAACTTCGACAGGCAACATTGCTTCTGCCCCGTATACCATTCTGAATGGCGTTTCTTTCAGTGACGATAAAATCCACACAAACGACGATTGGGCTTCAATAGGTGTGCTTAACTCCACTAAGAAGTCTGCTAATGCTTGCGACTTGATGCTTCCTCTGGGAACGAACTGGATATCATACTCTGACAATTTTACGGACCATGACACCATTCACCCCGCTAGGTCTGGCTTCTTCAGGACTTGCCGAATTGGGTGATTAGTCTTTACTACTATCCTATGACCTTGGAAGTAGGGACGCAACTTCCTCGCCGTGGTTACCAGAGCCAAAACCAACTTCTCAATTTTCTGATACCGTAACTCTGCGCCTTTAAACACTTTACTAACGAAGTATACCAGCTTCTCGCCAACCTCCTTTTCCTGTACAAGAACCGAACTTAGAGCATTATCCATCACTGATAAGTAAAGGTCGAGTATGGCGCCCTTGTCTGGGCGAGTCAATATCGGAGGGGTGGCCAAGAAAGACTTAACCTTTACGAAAGCATCTTCACATTCCGATGTACATTCAAACTTCTCCCCCTTTCTGAGTGTTGTGAAGAAATGAAAAGCTTTATCTTCTGCGCAAGATAGGAAATGGGATAAAGCCGTCAGCCACCCTGTGAGCTGCTGAACCTCCTTGACCAAAGTGGGGATTCTCATGTAGATAATAGCCTGACACTTGTCCAGGTTAGCCTCCTTTCCTCTCTTCGTCAGCATGTATCCCAAAAACTTTCCCGCATGTACCCCGAATGAACACTTGGAGAGGTTGAGGCACATGTTATACTTCCTCACACATCCTAAAATCTCCTTGAGATCCCGACAATGGTTTTCCTCCTCTGTAGTCTTCACTACCATGTCGTCAATATATACCTGCAGATTCCGCCCGATCTGATCAGAGAAGTCTTTGTCCATCAACCTTTGGTAGGTGGCGCCAACATTCTTGAGCCCAAACGACATTACTTCATAGAAATAGTTGGATGTGTTGGTCATAAACGCCGTTCTGGGGGCATCGAGGGGGTCCATCCTGTTGGAACAAAATGTGTTTAACAACTCTCATCTGATTCAAGGGGGAGATTGTTGAAACATTATGTGTAAACATATCTCTCCTTATGGTTTTGTTGATAACAAAGTGTTAAAGAGAAAATTGGTTATTTGCTAATGCTTTGTTCAAGTGTTTCAGAACCACATGATTAATAGGTACTGATTGATAATGGTTATGAAAGAACAAGCTAAAGAGCAAGGAAGGAAAGCCAAGAAGCAAGGTTGCAAAGAAAGAAACTGGGTCTGAAGAAGTACTCCTGAAGAAGTGCTCATGAAGTAAGAGCTTCTGAAGTACTCCTGAAGAAATGCTCCTGTAGTAAGAGCTTCTGAAGTGGTCCTGATGAAGTGCTTCTGAAGTGGTCCTGAAGAAGTGCTTCTGAAGTGGTACTCCTGAAGTGCAGCTTCTGAAGTCTGGGTGCTTCTGAAGAAGTCAACGCAGAGTCAACTCCTGAAGCCAGCTTCTGATCCGTACAAGGCAGCCTCTGATCCGTACATCTGAAGCAGCTTCTGATCACTGTTCACAGAGAAGCTTCTGAAGCTGATGTGGCATGAATATTGACCAGTACTGTGCGCATTTAATGCCTGGATGTGTCTGAACAACTCAATGGAATAGTTGTCTCCCTGACCCAAACATTCTCCAGTTTTTAAGGTAGGCCATTTCAAAAAAATGGCAACTGCTCTGTTCTGTTTGATAAAGTGCAGCACACTTTTGCAGAAATTCTAGCCCAATTGCAACGGCTCTTTCCTCAATTCAAGCAAATCTTCAACAGCTCTTTTCTCTCTATAAAAGGAAGAAGATTTGAAGAAGAAATTATCTAAGACTCTTGAAACAAAGAACTGAACTCTTGCTCTATTTTGCTGTCAAAAATACGCAAGTTACCGAACCTCTTAGAAATTCTTTTATCTTTGTAACTTAGAATTTCTTAAGGTTAAGAGTCTTAACCTGTGTTGTATTAAGAGAACACCTCTGATATTTGATCAAGTGTTCATCCCAAACTATTTCATTTGTAAACCAGTTTGGTCCCTAAAGTCTCAGTCTGTATACTGAGCATTTGTAACCTCATTCCTTTATGGTTTGAGTCATAAGTCTCTTGACTAAGTGTCTTGAGCATTGGGAAGTCTCTTGTCTTAGTGACTTGAGCATTGGAAGCCTCTTCCTTGGTGGTTGAGCATAGAAGTTCTTTCTTTGTGATTGAGCAACTGGAAGTCTCTTCCTTAGTGGTTGAGCATTGTGTAATCTTCAGATTATAGTGAAACTCTCTTGTTGGAAAGCAAGGGGACTGGACTACTTCTCACATTGAGAAGGAACCAATATAAATTGTTGTGTCTCTCTCTTCCCTTATCTCTTTTACTTATTAATCCGCTGCATAACTCTGAGAAAATAGTTCAGAACTGATTCATATCAGATTCTGAACTTGCCTTAAGTTTTGAAAAGTAAAGGAAACCAGTATTTTGAGTCACACAATTCAACCCCCCCCCCCCTTCTTGTGTGTGTTTTTCTCACCTTCAGTTGGTATCAGAGCTCAGGTTCTGATATTAACACTTAACAGTGTGTCAGTCTTGATCCTGAGAAAAACATGTCTGATAGTGAAGATTCACCTCAACCACAACCCAGAAATCAAAGAGGAACTGGAACATCTGTTTCATATGATTATGGCACTAATGAAAGAAAATCCAGGTCACACAATAAACCTCCAATGTTTACTGGTGATCCTGAGAAGTTCTCATGGTGGAAAAGCAAAATGTACAGCCATATCATTGGTATAGATGATTCACTATGGGATATTATTGAAGATGGAATCACTATCCCAGTGGATGAAGAAGGTGTTGCTGTCAACAGAAGAGCTCTGAGTGATGAACAAAGAAAAATCTATAGGAAACATCACCATGTGAGAGGAATCATTGTGGATTCATTACCTCACACTGAGTATCAGAAGCTGAGTGATAAGTCAACAGCCAAAGCAATATTCACATCCCTCTGCTCTAACTATGAAGGTAATAAGAAAGTTAGAGAAGCTAAGGCAAACATTCTTGTTCAGCAATATGAACTGTTCAGAATGAAAGAGGATGAAAATATTGAGACCATGTTCTCAAGATTTCAGACTCTGGTTTCTGGACTTCAGATTCCGAAGAAGAGTTATACCACAGCTGACCATGTGAATAAAATCCTTAGAAGTCTGCCATCCAAATGGAGACCTAAAGTGACTGCCATTGAGGAAGCTAAGGATCTGAATACTTTAAGTATTGAGGATCTGATAAGCTCCCTCAAGGTGCATGAACTGGGACTCAATGAGGATGAGTATGTTAGAGAGCCAAAAACATTAGCTCTGAAGTCTAAAAGAAAACCTGCTAAAGCTTTGAAAGCAATTGAATCTGAAGAAGAGTTTCCTGAGGGAAATTCTGATGAAGATTCAGATGCTGATGAGCTTGCAATGATTTCTAAAAGGCTTCAGTATCTGATGAACAGAAAGAAAAAATTCTCTAACAGAAGCAGTAACTTTAGAGGATCTAGTTCTGGTTCAAAGAAGGATATCCAGAAAGAAAGCTGCTACAACTGCAAAAAGCCTGGCCACTTCATTGCTGATTGTCCTGATCTTCAGAAGGAAAAATCAAAGGAAAAAGCAAAGAAGTCCAGCTCAAAATCCAGCAGTTTCAGAAATAAGCTCAAAAAGAGTCTCATGGCAACATGGGATGATCTGGATAATGAGTCAGAATCTGATGAAGAAAAAGCAAATCTGGCCCTGATAGCAATTGCATCTTCTGATGCAGAATCATGCTCAGATTCCGATGAAGAAGATTAGGTATACTCTGAACTCTCTAGATCTGAATTGATTGAAACAGTTAATGATCTTATGAGTCATCTTAAAAGCAAGTTAAAAGAAATCAAATCTTTGAAAAATCAAACTAACTTGCTGTCTGAGGAAAATCTTAAACTTCAGAATCAAATTTTTGAATATGATGAAGAAGTTGAAGAACTCAGAAAAGAGACTCATAAGAAATCTGAAGAGGTTCCTAATGAACAGGAAATAGCTCTTCTGGATTTCATGTTAACTGGATTCAATAGAACTAAAATTGCCTCCATGATGTATAATATGATTAGAAGCAAAGGTGAAGGCATTGGCTATGATGCATTTAAACCTTCAAATGAATTAAACTCACCTTCATGTTCTGAAAATATTTTAAAAGGCAATGGTATATGTTTTGTGCCTGCTTCTGATAATTCTGAGAAGTTGAAAGTATCAGAATCTGAGACTAAGTCTGAAGTTCTGAACAACTCAGACTCTGAAGCTTCTGAACCTAAGGGTAAGATGAAGGCAGATGTTAAAACCCTGCCCAAATCTAAGCCAAGAGGTCCCAAGCATAAGAGTAAGAGGAAATCAGACTCTGAACCTAAAACTATTCAGAATCTGAAATGTTCAAAACCTGAAACTAGCAAGTCTTAGAAGCTGAATAAATCTGATTCAAATTTTTCAAAGACTGGGTTTATTAAAACTTCAAAATCTGTTAAACCAGTCAATATAAAACATTTTCAATCTCAGAATGTTAGGCAAAGCAAGCCAAAGCAAACCAATCAGTTTTCTGCTTCAAACTGTTTTAAGAAAGGCAAAACTGAAGCTTGCCTTGTGCCTGAAGTAAACAAAGTTAGAATTCTGATGAGATCAGAACCAAAGTACTCAATGGTTCAGACTCTGAACAAATCAGAACCAAAGATATCCAAGTCTCAGGTTCTGAAGAAGTCTAAGTCCAAACCTTTGAGAACTCAGGTTCTGGAGTATTCAGGTTTTGAAACTCAGACTTATTCAAGATATAAGGATTCATATCCTAAGTATCAGAACAAGTCTGAACATCATAACTTCAGACACAAGTTTAAAAAGCCAAGACCTTTCAGGACTAACCCCAAAGGACCCATGAAAATCTGGGTACCTAAGTCTGAGATTATTTCAATTGCAGATATGCTTGTCATCCAAAGAAAAGGAAAGGTCCTGGTACCTGGACAGTGGATGCTCGCATCATATGACAGGGGACAAGTCTATGTTCCAAACCCTAACTCTGAAAGAGGGAGGAACTTTGGGGTTTGGAGGAAGTCAGAAAGGAAAGATCATTGGTACTGGTAAGATAGGTAATTCTTCCCTGTACATTGATAATGTTTGGCTGGTAGATGGACTGAGACATAATTTACTTAGCATAAGTCAATTATGTGATAGTAATTATGAAGTCCTGTTTAATAAGAACACTTGCACTGTAATCAACAATGAAAATAAGTCTGTAGTGTTCAGAGGCAGCAGGAAAAACAATGTTTACAAAATTAATTTTTCTGAATTGGTTCAGCAGAAGGTAGTTTGCCTTCTGTCTGTGAGTGATGAGAAATGGGTCTGGCACAAAAGACTGGGACATGCTAACTGGAGACTCATCTCTAAGCTTAGCAAGTTACAGCTGGTCAGAGGCTTACCCAGTATTGATTATCACTCAGATGCACTGTGCAGTGCATGCCAAATTGGAAAGTTTTCTAAAACTTCTTTTAAACCAAAGAACATTGTTTCCACCTCTAAACCTCTAGAACTCCTTCACATTGATTTGTTTGGCCCTGTTGGGACAGCTTCAATCAATGGGAAGAAGTATGGACTTGTGATTGTTGATGATTATAGTAGGTGGACTTGGGTTAAATTCCTCAGAACCAAAAATGAAACATATGATGTGTTTTACAAATTCTGCAAACAAGTACAAACTGAAACTGATTTGAAAATTTTGAAAATTAGAAGTGATCATGGTGGTGAATTTGAAAATGAACCTTTTGAAAATTTTTGTGAAGATCATGGAATTCTCCATGAGTTCTCATCTCCTAGAACTCCACAACAAAATGGAGTTGTAGAGAGAAAGAACAGGTCTTTACAAGAAATGGCCAGAACCATGATCCATGAATCTAAAATTGCTAAGTACTTTTGGGCAGAAGCTGTAAACACAGCATGTTATATTCCGAACAGGATCTATATCAGACCTATTCTAAATAAAACTTCATATGAGTTATTTAAAGGAAGAAAACCAAGTATTTCTTATTTTCATCAGTTTGGTTGTACATGTTACATACTAAACAATAAAGTCTACCTAAAGAAATTTGATGCCAAGGCTCAAAAGGGTACCTTTTTAGGATACTCAGAGAGATCTAAGGCATACAGGGTGTATAATTCTGAAACACATGTTGTTGAAGAAGCTATACACATTAGGTTTGATGATAAGAAGCCTGGTAGTGAAATACCAGAGCTGGTTGAGAGTTTTGCAGATGTCAGAATCTCAGAAGAACCTTCAGAAGCTGAACCCAGTTCAGGTTCTGATGAAGGTTCAGAAGCTGAAAACAATGAAGAATCTGAGAAACTCTCAAGCAATGACACTACTCCTAATGCTAATCAAGACCAGCATGGTTCTGAACAAATCCCTGATGGTTCTTCAGAAGCTAATCCACCCAGAACCTCATTCAAGTACAAGTCTTCACATCCTGAGGAGTTGATCATTGGAAACAAGAACAGTCCAAGGAAGACAAGATCAGCATTCACTCAGAATGAGTCTATGCTTGGCCTGCTATCCATGATTGAACCCACAACTGCTGATGAAGCACTTGCTGATGATGGTTGGATTGTAGCAATGCAAGAAGAGCTGAACCAGTTTCAAAGGAATGATGTATGGGATCTTGTTGCAAAACCTGATCAGAAGAACATCATTGGAACAAAATGGGTGTTCAGGAACAAGCTCAATGAACAAGGAGAAGTGATTAGAAACAAGGCTAGATTAGTAGCTCAAGGGTACAGCCAGCAAGAAGGAATAGACTACACTGAAACTTTTGCTCCAGTGGCAAGACTGGAAGCAATCAGGTTACTTCTTTCTTATGCTATTAATCATGATATCATCTTATATCAAATGGATGTTAAGAGTGCTTTCTTAAATGGTGTAATTTCTGAAGAAGTGTATGTAAAACAACCTCCTGGTTTTGAAGATGTTAAATATCCAAATCATGTTTTCAAACTTAAGAAGTCTTTGTATGGTCTAAAACAAGCTCCTAGAGCTTGGTATGAAAGGCTAAGCAACTTCTTAATTAAAAATAATTTTGTAAGAGGTCAAGTTGATAATACACTTTTTAGGAAAACTGTTAAGAAAGAAATCTTAATTGTTCAAATCTATGTTGATGATATCATATTTGGTTCTACTAATGCCTCCCTTTGCAAGGAATTTTCTAAGTTAATGCAGGATGAATTTGAAATGAGCATGATGGGTGAGCTGAAATTCTTTTTGGGAATTCAAATCAACCAATGCAAAGATGGTGTCTATGTTCATCAGTCAAAATACACCAAGGAGCTTCTGAAGAAGTTCCAGCTGGATGATTGCAAGCTGATGACAACACCAATGCATCCCACCTGCACCTTAAGCAAAGAGGACAATGGCTCTAAAGTAGATCAGAAGCTGTACAGAGGTATGATAGGTTCTCTCCTATACTTAACTGCTTCTAGGCCAGATATTTTATTTAGTGTATGTCTATGTGCCAGATTCCAATCAGATCCTAGAGAATCTCATATGACTGCTGTCAAGAGAATCTTCAGGTATCTGAAAGGAACAACTAATTTGGGACTTCTGTATAAGAAATCTCTAAATTATAAGCTAGTTGGATTCTGTGATGCTGACTATGCTGGGGACAGGATTGAAAGAAAATCTACCAGTGGAAACTGTCAGTTTCTTGGTGAGAATCTGATATCCTGGGCCAGCAAGAGACAAGCAACCATTGCTTTGTCAACAGCAGAAGCAGAATACATCTCAGCTGCAAGTTGTAGCACAGAACTGCTCTGGATGAAACATCAATTAGAGGATTATCAGATTCATGCAGACAATATTCCAATTTATTGTGATAATACTGCTGCTATATGTCTGTCTAAAAATCCAATTCTGCATTCTAGAGCCAAGCACATAGAAATAAAACATCATTTTATAAGAGATTATGTTCAGAAGGGTGTTTTAGATATTCAGTTCATTGATACTGATCATCAATGGGCTGACATATTCACAAAACCCCTAACAGAAGAAAGATTCAATTTTATCAAAAAGAATCTGAACATGCATTTTATCTCTTGAAAAATGTGCTTCAATCTGAATGTATTCCTTGATTCTGAGTTTATTATAAGCTAAGACTTATCAAACACTCATCTTCTGAGAGTTTGAAGAAACATAAGCCTGAAAAACTTCAGAGTCTGAAGGATCAGAACCTGGATTTTTCTGACTTCTGAATCTGATAAAAATCTAATGTTGGTCAGAATCTGATAAGTATAGCTATGGGCAATGATGATTAAAGCTTTGAAAGTTTATACTGTAATCCTCCCAAAGTCATCAATTTAAAAATGTGATTTTCTGCACTGATATTGAATGTTAAAATTGCTTGACAAACAATCTTCAATTGGTATCAGTCTGTTTTCAAACTGTTTAGCACAGACACATTTTGTTTTAAATGCTCAAAGTGTTTCAGACATGTTCAGTCTTAAGAACTCACTTTATCTTGGTATCAGCACTAAAATGTCAATTTGGTATCAGACTCTGAAATAAACCTTCATGTTTTGAAATCAGGCTCTGATACAAGTTCAGCAGTCTTAAAACTGTATTTTGGTATCAGACTCTGAGATAAAATTCTCAATTTGTATCAAGCTCTGAGATATCTTTTCAGTTGGTCTATAATCTAAACTATTTTGTTTTGAAAAATGAGTAAGACCTGCTCTGATCTGAACTATTTTTCTTTAAACCAGCTCAGATTTGCTCTGATACTTTCTTGCAAGATTTGCTCTGATATCTTCTTGAGAAGTTTTGCTCTGATACTAAACACAATTTGGTATTTTTGTTCTGATACTTAACCATTTGTACTGAACAAGTCATGTCTGAACACAGAATGATCTGGTCAGAAGCTCCAAACTTTTTCTGCTTCTGAACAACATTCTATTTTTAATGCAAGTCATATACTCATTGAAAGTCAAGTATGCTCTGATACTCATCTTTGCTGCTTGATTATCCATATGATTGCATAAATATCTCACAAATTTTTGTTCAACCCCCCCTCACTCTGAATCCTTTTGAAATGTTTTCAAACTCTTTACAAAAGGGGGAGACTGAACTGCTTTGATACATTCTTTCAAACTCTTTTAAAGTCCTTTTCTGCTCTGATACAGATATATTTTCAAACTCTCTTGCCAAAGGGGGAGAAATTTTCTGTGTTGGGGAGTATGTAAAACTTTTTGTTGATGACAAAAGGGGGAGAAAGTAAAACAAGTATTAAAGCACCTGAGCTCAAAAATAAGTTAAAATTGTCAGAAGTTAAGCTCATTAAGCTCTGATACAATTGATAAGCTAGCTCTGATACAATTCTGACTGAATTTAACTTATGAGAACAGTTCTTAATTCTTAGCCTCTGAAGTGAATTTCTGGCTCTGATACATTCTGTGAGATATATAACTCTTAGTGAGTAAATTGAATTTAAAATAACTTGGATAAGACTCAGGGAGCTTACAAAACTCATCCTGTGGATTATCAGACTTAGGGGGAGAGCTTACAAACCTCAGAACCTGAAGTCAACAAGTCATTTTGAATTCTGAGTGTAAATTTCACTATATTGTTTTAAGTAAAGCTTAATTAACATGGATAAGAATCAAGGGGAGCTTACAAACCTAACCTTGAGGATTGTCAGACCTAGGGGGAGCTTACAAACCTCTCCTGAAGTCAGATTGTTAATTAAACTTAACAACAATTCTGAAATTTTCACATTTGTGTTTTTAACTGAACTTAATTAACTTGGATCAAACTCAGGGGGAGCTTACAAACCTCATACCCTGAAGTTAACTTGTTAATTAAGTTAACAACAATTTTCTGATTTAATACTTATGTTTATCATCATCAAAAAGGGGGAGATTGTTGGAACAAAATGTGTTTAACAACTCTCATCTGATTCAAGGGGGAGATTGTTGAAACATTATGTGTAAACATATCTCTCCTTATGGTTTTGATGATAACAAAGTGTTAAAGAGAAAATTGGTTATTTGCTAATGCTTTGTTCAAGTGTTTCAGAACCATATGATTAATAAGTACTGATTGATAATGGTTATGAAAGAACAAGCTAAAGAGCAAGGAAGGAAAGCCAAGAAGCAAGGTTGCAAAGAAAGAAACTGGGTCTGAAGAAGTACTCCTGAAGAAGTGCTCCTGAAGTAAGAGCTTCTGAAGTACTCCTGAAGAAATGCTCCTGTAGTAAGAGCTTCTGAAGTGGTCCTGAAGAAGTGCTTCTGAAGTGGTCCTGAAGAAGTGCTTCTGAAGTGGTCCTGAAGTGGTACTCCTGAAGTGCAGCTTCTGAAGTCTGGGTGCTTCTGAAGAAGTCAACGCAGAGTCAACTCCTGAAGCCAGCTTCTGATCCGTACAAGGCAGCCTCTGATCCGTACATCTGAAGCAGCTTCTGATCACTGTTCACAGAGAAGCTTCTGAAGCTGATGTGGCATGAATATTGACCAGTACTGTGCGCATTTAATGCCTGGATGTGTCAGAACAACTCAATGGAACAGTTGTCTCCCTGACCCAAACATTCTCCAGTTTTTAAGGTAGGCCATTTCAAAAAATGGCAACTGCTCTGTTCTGTTTGATAAAGTGCAGCACACTTTTGCAGAAATTCTAGCCCAATTGCAACGGCTCTTTCCTCAATTCAAGCAAATCTTCAACAGCTCTTTTCTCTCTATAAAAGGAAGAAGATGTGAAGAAGAAATTGTCTAAGACTCTTGAAACAAAGAATTGAACTCTTGCTCTGTTTTGCTGTCAAAAATACGCAAGTTACCCAACCTCTTAGAAATTCTTTTATCTTTGTAACTTAGAATTTCTTAAGGTTAAGAGTCTTAACCTGTGTTGTATTAAGAGAACACCTCTGATATTTGATCAAGTGTTCATCCCAAACTATTTCATTTGTAAACCAGTTTGGTCCCTAAAGTCTCAGTCTGTATACTGAGCATTTGTAACCTCATTCCTTTGTGGTTTGAGTCAGAAGTCTCTTGACTAAGTGTCTTGAGCATTGGGAAGTCTCTTGTCTTAGTGACTTGAGCATTGGAAGCCTCTTCCTTGGTGGTTGAGCATAGAAGTCTCTTTCTTTGTGATTGAGCAACTGGAAGTCTCTTCCTTAGTGGTTGAGCATTGTGTAATCTTCAGATTATAGTGAAACTCTCTTGTTGGAAAGCAACGGGACTGGACTACTTCTCACATTGAGAAGGAACAAGTATAAATTGTTGTGTCTCTTTCTTCCCTTATCTCTTTTACTTATTAATCCGCTTCATAACTCTGAGAAAATAGTTCAGAACTGATTCATATCAGATTCTGAACTTGCCTTAAGTTTTGAAAAGTAAAGGAAACCAGTATTTTGAGTCACACAATTCAACCCCCCCCCCCCCCCTTCTTGTGTGTGTTTTTCTCACCTTCACATCCTAATCTGGTTATAGCCCGAGTACGCATCCATGAAACTCAACGCTTGTACCCCGAATTGCCATCAATGAGCCTGTCAATAGCGGGAAGGGGGTATCGGTCTTTAGGGCACGCCGTATTCAAATCCGTGAAATCAATGCACATCCTCCACTTCCCCGAACTCTTTTTCACCAGCACAACATTAGCCAACCAAGTTGGGTACTTGATCTCGCTGATAAACCGGGTCGCCCTCAACTTTTTGACTTCTTCATCAACTGCTTTCTGTCTCTCTTCTCCCATCTTCCTCTTTCTCTGGACTATTGGTTTAGCCTTTGGGTCTAATGCCAAACGGTGGCATACCACACTTACGTCGATACCTGGCATGTCGGACGGGCTGCAAGCAAACAAATCCAAGTTTTTCTTTAGGAGGCGAACCAGCTCCTCCTCTTCGACCTCTGTCAGAGTCGTGCCGACCTTAGTTGTTTGGGAGGTCTGCGGGTCAATCTGCACCTCCTTCAGGTCCTCGATGGGTGTCAGCCTCTCTTCAACATATTCCTCTCTTGGATCCAAATCAACAAAGTTGACGTCCTAGGCGTTTGATGGGTTGGGAGTCTGCCTGGACGATAAATGATCTCGCGTCTGAATTCTGAGACTGTCCTGGTAACACTTCCTTGTCGTCCTCTGGTTGCCTTTGATCATGCCCATCTTGTCGTTGGGCAGCGGATACTTCATGGTGAGGTGTAGTGTTGATAATGCAGCTGCCAACTGGTTAAGCGAAGGACGCCCCAAGATTATATTGTAAGATGATGGCGCACTGACGACCAGGTATCTGACCGAAATGACCCTGGCGCTTTCCTCCTCTCCAAACACCTTCCTCATGGTAATATACCCCCGCACCTTCACCTGTTCTCCTATGAACCCAACTAGGGATCCCTTGAATGGTTGTAGTAGTTCTTCACCCAAATTCAATTTCTCGAAGGCATCATAATAGAGGATGTCCGCCGAGCTTCATGGATGAACCAACACTCTTCTTACCACACAATTTAAGAGCTACAAGCTGATCACCAATGGATCATCCTCATGGGGGAGGATTCCTTCAAAGTCTTTCTTAGAGAACGTGAGTTCTGGGTCGGCCTTTGGGGCGGGCGCTTCCTCAAATTTATAATTGTCAATATGCATAACATGGCGGACATACCTCTTCCTCGATGAGCTTGTCTCGCCGCCACCTGTGAATCCCCCTGCGATCATATTGATGGTGATCTGGGCCTGCTGACTGCTGCCGCCTTCACCTGATTCTTGATGATTGCCCCTTCTTGGCGGGGGGGTTCTATGGCTCACACTGACTCTGTCTTTGGTCGGACCCCTGTCCGCCTCGCACATAGACTTTCAAATTTCCCTCACGTATTAACTTTTCAATCTCCCTTTTCAATACTCTGCAATCATCCATGTGATGTCCTCTGGCCTTGTGATATTTACACTATTTCTCTGAATCGTTTCCCATCACTTTGAATCTTGACGCCGGTGGGTTGGGAATCAACCCCATATGGAGCACCTCCTGTAATATGCACTCCCTTCTTTGGTTCAGAGGCGTGAAATTTTCCAGTGGCCTCCTAGCGGGCGACTTGAAGGAACCTCTCACTGGCTGCATGTAATTGTTTTTTCTGGGGCTATGTAAATTGTTTCCCCCGGAGCTTCTCTCTCTCTGGCTTTCTTCTCCGCGTTGCTCTCTTCACCCTTAATGTAACACTCTGCCCTTGTAAAGATTTCCTCCATAGAATCCGCTGGTTTTTGGGCCAGTGATTCATTGAATTGACCGACCTTCAAACCATTCTGGAAGGCATCGACGAAGATCTCCTGGTTGGGATTGGCGACCTTGATTGTAGCTTCGTTGAACCTGGCGAGGTATTCCCTTAAAGATTCCTGGTGGCCTTGTCTGACATTGAATAAGTTGGTTGTCGGGACCTTCCGATGCTTGCTGGCAGTGAACTGATGCACCATTCGCCTGGCAAAGTCTGGATAGCTGAGGATGGAAAATTGTGGCACGCCCATATACCATCTGAGAGCCACCTCCTTGAGGGTTCTGGCGAGCAACTTGCACTTCAACGAATCCGCCGCTCCTATAATCGCCATCTGGGTGTTGAAAGCCGTTAGGTGTTCGGTGGGATCCGTCTTCATATCGAACGAAGCTAGGTGTGGCGGCTTGAAATTCTCGGGCACAGGAGCGTTCCAAATCTCGGCGGGTAGAGGTTGAGGGTCCTCTAACTCCAGATCCTCCTGGTCGTCTTGTTGCTTATGTTGTTGTTGTTGTTGAAGAGTTTGGACGGAGGCCTAGAGCGTCCCGTTTTGCTGTCGTAGCTCCGCTAGCTGGAGTTGCATGGCGGCAACGTCATCTAGGTCGGTAACATTGTTTCGAGATCCGGCCATTGCTGATTATACGATTCGGGTTTGTTCGGAATGGAATTTGGAAAGTTGAGGCTTGTGAGTTTTACCTGGCCCTACGGTGGGCGCCAACTGTTCCTGCTAAGAGAACAATGGTACCAACCCCCTGAGCAATCAATGGACTCAAGAGCTTGGTTTTAGGTTTTCTTTGTAGAATGAATGTGATGCCGGTGTGGGACGTTGCGAGCTCCCTTTATACTTCCCTTGACCTAAAGGAAGCAGCAGCGTCCTTTCCAGGATTCCCCAAGCCACCCAGTGTTGTGACTTGGTCTACCCCCAGGGATCTCGGCCTCCAACAGGAACATGGGGAGGACTTAGTAGATGGGTCGTATCGAGCCGTTTAGTTCGGGTTTCAACGTGGGAAGCCCGCTCCAGATGTGTCCCTAGGGGCCTCCTTTTTTCCGCTTTGTTCCAGCGGGTCCCATAACTTTGCCCATGTGGCGAATATGTGGGGAGTTCTCCCCAGCTTAATGGGGGAAGACTGCCACGTGTCCTGTGAGGAATAAGATGACGTTACACAGAGAAATTCAAAAGCATGCTTTCTCAAGAAAAACTTCCCAAATAATTTTGGGGTGAAGCAGTGAGAACTGCAGTTAATTTGATTAAGTTGTCTCCTTCAAGACCTTTAAATGGAGAGATACCAGATGAAGTATGGTATGGAAAGAAAGTCTTCTATGGTTATTTGAGTCTTTGGATGCAAGGCATTTGTCCATGTTCCAAAAGATGAAAGAGCAAAGCTAGATGCTAAGACGAAGGAGTGCATATACCTTGGTTCACCAAGAGACGAACTTAGCTTTAGATTATGGGATCCTGCTACTAAGAAGATTGTTCGAAGCAGAGATGTGGTATTCTATGATGATCAGACAATCCACAACATTCAATCTAAGAAGTCAAAGACCATTGTGGTACCCAATTCAAGGGGATAGATTCCTCAAATAAATTACGATTGTAATCAGCTAACACAACCCAATCAGATGGAGCAGCCTGATCAGATAGAACAAATTCAAGCAATGCATGAAGAGCAGAAGGAAGATGATGATGATGATGATGAGATGGAACAAGAACCTCAATTGAGAAGATCAACAAGATCCAGACAACCATCAAGAAGATACTTCTCAAGTGAATATGTAAATTTCACTGATGAAGGAGAACCTCAAAGCTTCATGGAAGCCATAAAGACAACCAATAAGGAAAAATGGTTGCAATCCATGGAAGAAGAGATGCAATCCCTAAAGGAGAATCAGACGTATGACCTGGTAAAATTACCAGATGGAAAGAGAGCATTGAAAAATAAATGGGTGTTCAAACTCAAGTCTGAAGAGAACAACACGAACCTCGGGTACAAAGCACGAATTGTCGTGACGGGGTGCTATCAAAATAAAGGCATTGATTTTGAAGAAATATTTTCATCGATGGTGAAGATGACATCCTTTAGAGCAATCCTTGGTCTAGCTGCAAAACTAGACTTAGAGATAGAACAACTTGATGTTAAAACAACATTCTTGCACGGAGACCTAGAGGAAGAAATCTATACGGAGCAACCGGAAGGTTTCGTTGAACCAGGCAAAGAACACCTTGTGTGTCGCTTGAAGAAAAGTCTATACGGCTTAAAGCAGGCTCCACGACAATGGTACAAGAAGTTTGATCTCTTCATGACTCAACACAATTTCAAAAATACATCAACAGACCATTGCGTATTTGTGAAGAACTATGAAAAATGGCGAATCCATTATACTTTTGTTGTATGTTGATGATATGCTTATTGTTGGAAAAGATAAGGCAAAGATAGCTGCTATGAGGAAAGCATTGAGCAAATCTTTTGTTATGAAGGATTTGGGTGTAGTGAAGAAGATTCTTGGAATGTAGATCATGAGAGATCGTTCAAAAAGAATGTTGTGGATGTCACAAGAAGATTATATCAAGAAAGTTCTTGAAAGGTACAACATGCATACTGCAAACCCTATGCATGTTCCGCTACCTGGTCATTTGAAACTCAGTAAGACACAATGTCCAGAGAATGACCAAGAAAAAGAAGAAATGAGCAAGGTGCCTTATTCTTCAGTTGTGGGTAGCCTTATGTACGTCATGGTCTGCACGAGACCAGACATCGGTTATGCTGTAGGAGTTGTGACTAGATTCCTATCAAACCCAGGAAAGGAACACTGAAGTGTTGTGAAATGGATATTGAGGTATCTAAAAGGAACTGCAAAAAAGTGCTTATGTTTTGGCAATGGAAATCAAATGCTCGCTGGATATGTAGATGCTGATATGGCGGGAGATGTAGATTCAGGAAAATCTACACCCGGATATTTGATTACTTTTGCAGGGGGAGCTGTCTCATGGCAATCGCAACTACAAAAGTGTATTGCTTTAAGTACCACAGAAGCAGAGTACATCGCAATCACTGAAGTTTGTAAGGAGATGATGTGGATGAAGAAGTTCCTACAAGAGTTAGGCCAGAATCAAGAAAGTTATGTTCTCTATTGTGATAGTCAAAGTGAAATTCACCTCCGCAGGAATTTGATATACCATTCAAGGTCAAAACACATCGATGTGAGGTATCATTGGATACGTGATGTGTTAGAGAATAAACTGCTGTAAATAGAGAAAATTCACACCAATGTCAGCGGAGCAGATATGATGACAAAAGCTCTACCAAAAGAGAAGATAGAGTTTTGTAAAGAAGCTGCAGGCTTGGCAGCAACCCCAAACTAATCTAAGGATAGTTTCCTTTTGGCTGGAGGGGGAGAAATGTTGGAGTCCAGCCAACAATGGTGCATAACAGTGCACCGAAATGAAATGTTGAATTTCATCCACTAACATGCCTATAGAAAATAGCTTGCGGTGCTTAACTTCAACTTGTGTCAGAAGCAATTTGAAAGCATGGCAAATGGTAGTACAATATGTCAAAGATGGTGTAGCAATGTTTGAAGATTGGAACCTAGCATTTAATGCTTACGGTTCATATCTCTCTATAAATAGAGAAGAGCTTCAGCAAAGCAAACATAACAACAACAACAACAAACCTCACTCAGAGAGAGTTGAGAGAAAAATAGAGAGTTTCTCATAAGAGTGTGAGGGAAAAATATAGAGAGCCTCAGTTAGTGTTTTGAGAGAAAAATATAGTGAGCCAATTTGTGAGAGTTGTATCTACAAATTGAGATACATAGTTAGGTCCACCTGAGAGTGAAGATTTGTGTTCCTATTATTATAGTGGAGATTTAAGAGGCCTATGGGTTCCGTGGTTTTTCCGTACTCACGTTGAAAAGGTTTTCCACGCTAAAATTTTGTTGTGTCATTTTACGTTTCCGCTAAAGTGCCTATTTTGAGTTCACGGAGGAGGGAAATTATGCAGCCATTTCCCAACAGTTTATTCCTTTCATTATATATATATATATATATATATATATATATATATATATATATATATATATATATAAATTGAAGAGTGTGAAGTGGAACAAGTTGGAAGTGGAACAAGACCTCCTCAAATATTCATGTATGTTGTTTTTAGAAGAATAATTAATACTAATTTGATTAAAAATTTAACAGTTATTTTAAAAAACAATTTAACAATTATAAAATAAAAAATAAACTAAGTCGAAAACGTATCAACAATAAGCTTGAAGCCACATCGGATGGACTGAGAAATAGAGGATTAGTTTATCTATATATAAGCGACAATGTAGGACACAAAAAGTAACTCTGAGATTGAGGCAATATTGCAGTATTAATTATTTATAGTGTAGTATACTCATTTTTTTTATTTTTACATTTTTGATAAAAAAATACTTTTGAATTATGTGACTCGAAAACAAAAACCAAGTTGAAGCCGAATAAAGTTGGACAAACTCAAGTAAAGATTTGGTCTGTTTCAAACTCATACTCATTTATAGCCTTATTTGTTGGGCTTGTATGAGTAAATTAAAGTTAAAAAAATTGTTTTTTAGATTTAAATTAAGATACGTACGTGGTTCAAAAGTATTAAACCAGTTTTAAACCGGTTTTTAAACTGTATTGTTTTTAAAAATAAACCAGTTTTTTTAAGGTGGTTTTTAATAACTGAATTGAACCATTAATGTGTTTCAGTTTAGTGCAGTTTATGCACCATGAACACCCTTAATTATAAATGGAAAGTGAGAAACAATGGTCCACAACATACAATGAATACAATGCAACCCAAAGGCCTCTCTTGTACCTTGATCACATCACATGTTGTACACTTATTTATTTATATTGCAGTTTGTCTATGTAAGTTTGCAATATATCCGATGTGGAACTTGTATTATCGATCGGACTGCGGCCTTAAAGTGTCCCTGCTTCTCTTGATTTGTTTCTCTTATCCTTTCTTTGTGGATAATTAAAACCTTATTTGGTTGTTTTATTCTGAATTGAACATGCTAAAATATAGTTTTGTCTTTAAGTTGTGTTCTGTGCAATATTGGTGGTTTCTTTATTCCAAATAAATTATTTCTAGCCTTGAAATAAGAGGGGGAACAATGTTAGATGCAGTGATGTAGGAGACAAGGTACATTTGGAGAGGAGACTAGATCAAAATTAGATTAGAAATTTCAAGTTGAGAGTTAACTTATCACATTTTGAGATACCTCAAGAGCAGAACCGTGGACTAGGCAAGGCCATTAAGGACACAACCTTAAGCCTCATTTCTTTTGTTGGATTTTGCCTTAAAATTGAGTGATCATGTTTGTGTGCAAAATCAAGCTTCTTATAGAGTTCAGAATCTGAAACAATGTTCAAAGTCAAATGCAGCGGATATAAAGAGATAGATAGAGAGAAGAGAAAGACACAAAACAATTATCCTGGTTCCTTCCACAATCCAGAAATAGTTCAGTCCCCTTGTCACTTACAAGAGATTTTTCACTATAATCACACAAGATTACAATTGCTCAAGCATACAAGCAAGAGACTTCCAATGCTCAAGCACACAAGCAAGAGACTTCTTACAAACAAAGAATACAAAGAAAATTGTTCGATTGAACACTTGATATACAATCAGAGGTGTTCACAAAATACAACACAATTTAGACTCTAAGACTTAAGAATTCCTAAGGTGTAAAATTTGATAAGAAATTCTAAGTATTTGATGCGTATTTCAATTTGACAAAGTAATAGCACTTTTAAAATATTGCAGAGTCTTATTATTCTTCAAGTCTTCAATCCTTTATATAGAGGTTGAAAAGAGACGTTGAAGAGTGCCAACACATCATTAGAGTTGTTAGAGAAGCTTGATCAAACACCATTGATTTGTTGCTTGATTTAGTTAATGTCCTATGAAGGAATGAATTTGAATCTTTTCCTTGATAAGGAATTAACTATTCTTTTTCAATAGAGACACAGCAGCAGCATCGTACAAATGCACATGGGAATGTTGGAGATAAGATCATATTGTTGTCCTTCATTGACAATGACATCCATTGACTTTCTGAACCTTCAAAACTACCATAGCTTGAGCTTGCAGAGGCTTCATCACTATTAGTCTTCAGCTATCCTGAGTCTGGCTTCCAGAGTGTAACAACCCGATTTTTGATATTTTATTTATTTAATTGCTTAAATTTGTTTAATTGTTTATTTTGGTGATTTGTTGAATTTTGGGAGTTGAAGGGTATTTTAGTAATTTGAGGGGTAGTGGCATAATTGTAATATGTTATAAATTCAAAATTTGAAAATAGTGGTGTATAAGTAATGGGGGGGTTAAGTGTAGTAATTGTGTAGAGAAAATAATTGTGAGTTAATTGTGACAAAGCCCATTAGTGGGAATAACCTAGAAACTTATTAAAAATACATTAGTTAGTGATGGTGATGAATTTAGGTCATTCATTATTCACAAACCTAGAGAGAGATAGAGAGAGAAAGCAAGAGAAACTTGGTGAAGAGGAAAAGCTTGGGAGAAGAGCAATTTCAAGTGGGTTAGCAAGAGAAGTGAAGAATCAAGGTAAGGGGAAGATTATCTTCATTAATTGGTTTTAATAAGCTTAGAGTATGTTTGGGAGTTGTAGTTTATGATTAATTGTTGCTGAATTGTTGTGATTTTCGTGCTCATTTTTATTGATTAATTTAAGCATGTCAAAACTTGATAATTCCATGTTTTCTTCATCTTAAACTTCATGTTTCATTATATTAAGTTGATACTTTGATGAATTTTGTTGTTTGTGATGATTAATATGATGATTAAGTGCTATTTGGTGATTATGTAATTGATTATGAGTATGGGTTTGTAATTTGTTTGAGAAATCATGAAGTTATTTGGAATAAGTTGTGAATTAAGTGATTTTGGTAAAAGTGCTTATTTGACTGAATCTGCTTAATTTGTTGTTGTTACTATGGGTTAATGTTAAGGTTATGTTTGTGAGCAAGAAACTATGTTTATTGTGTAGCTTGTTGTGAAATAAGTTGTTGTTGGTGGTGTTTTGGTGAAAATGACTTAATTAAGTGAAAATGAATAAGTTGTTGGTAAAGTGAGGAAACTGTTGTTGGAATAGTTAGAATAGGTGTATATTGTGATGTTAAACATGTTGGAATGAAGTTATTTAAGCTGGGTATATTTGTTTGTTAAGTTTTGGTGAAAATGAGATTTTGAGACGAACTTTGAAAATTAACCGAAAACCTTGTGAAATTCATATCAATTGATGTGTTGTTGTGTAATCATTGTTCAATTTGAGTGTAGTGATCATGGTTAATATCTGTAAACTGATTTTGGGTTGATGGGGATCAAAAATAGGATTTTTGGGCGAGTTTTGAGTGATTCCCGTAAGGGAAAAACCTTGTTTTTTGGATTGCGTCGCCATAGCGACCACTGGCTCGCTGCAGCGACCACTGGCAGTGCTGTTCTGGGTTGCGTCGCTGTAGCGACCACTTGCTCGCTGCAGCAAACTCTGACAGCAACAGCTTTTGCTGTTCTGTCCCTTTTTTCACTAGTTTCTGTTTTGAACTGGGTTTCGGTGTACACATGAAAGTTGTAGATATGGATGTTAGCTTTCATATGCCATTGGTTAGACTTCATTTAGATTTCTAGAACTTGAGTTATGATCAAAATACTACACATAGGTCATAACACATTTTTTGGTGAAAATTTCCGCATACTTTTTCAATGAATCTTGAAACATCCTTAAAATTAATGACAAGTCTAAGGAATCATTTAGAGCTAATAAATGAGTAGGTAATTATGAAGTTGCGATCTTTAATGACGATTGGTGTAGTTTGTGTGATTAAATCATGAAACTTGAATTATGTGAATGATGAAGATCATTGTAAACACTTGATGTTGTAATAATTGAGATGTGTTGTTGTTTATACATGCTATTGATGATGTTATTGATGATGTTATTGATGATGCTATTTATGATGCTAATGATGATACTAAATGATGATGATATTTGATTAAATGATGATGATACATGTTGTGTATTAAATGACAATGTTTGAGTAAATGATGATGATACATGTTATGTATTTAAGTGACGATGTTTGATCGTATGAAAGTTTATATGATAAGTGATGATGTTAATAAGTGACGATGTTAAATCATATGAGAATATATGATAATGATGATGTTGTTGTTGTCGAGTCTTATGTGTACTTGATGTGAGTCGAATATATGATCATGCATTCATTCATGAGTCAAGTCCAGTGACGATGATACATTTAGTGTACAAGATGACGATGGTATATTTAGTATACAAAGTGACGATATGATTACTCGGTAAGTTTCGATATCCAAAAAGTGACGATGATTGGTACCACATGCATTTAGAATCGTCTAGGAACATTGCATAAGTATGAGTCTTATGTATTAATGTGTTGATGATAATTTGTGCATCTAATTGGTAAATGTGCATTGAAGATGTGATATGATGAATTGTCATAATTAACTTGATAATTGTTTATCGATGAGGGTATGAATTGAATGATTGTAAATGATGAGTTGATATGATGGAGTAGTTAGACTTATATTAGAATATGATTATGAGTTACATGTTCTTGAATTTCGGATAACCAAATTTGTTATGATTGAATATTGTTGTTAATATGAACGTTGTCTGAACTACACTTGTTTATTATTCCTTATTAATGAATGTATATCTTACCCTCCAGTGACTGTTGTTGCCTCATCCCTTGTGGATGTAGATTTGCAGGATTGAGTATTTGCTATCGGTGAGTCGTGATGGGCTGTGGCTTGACGCCTAGCTCATATTTTTATGCTTTGCTTGGAGATGTTTAGAGTTAGGAGCTCTGATTAGGATGTCTCATGGGGATTTTATTTTCGTACTCTGTTTAGAGTTAGGAGCTCTGATTAGGATGTCTCATATTTTTTGAGTGATCTTTATGATCCAGATACTTATGTATTATTTTGAGATGTTTTGAGATGATTATATGTATGTTGAGATATTCCGCTGTGATCTGTTTATTTTTATTGATGAGATTTTCATATTATATGTTTAATATGAGCTATATGAAGAAAAGTAAGGTTCTGATTGCATATTAGATGTTTATTTATCGTTGATTAGTAGTCTCGGGGATCGGGGTCCTTATACAGAGTCTGACTATCAGAGTCTGAGTCTTCAGCTTCTGGGGTTGCCTTCAGAGTCTGACTTATTTAGAGTCTTGCTTGCCTTCAGAGTCTGACTTCTTCAGATTTTGACTTGAAACTAAGCATCTCTTGAAAATTATTTTCTCCACATTTGTTCTTTGAGAACCAATACATGATTAAGACATTATAAATTTTTGTTTATGGTCCTGCACACTTAAACAAATATTAGCATATCCAATTGATCTTTTAATACCTTGTTATCATTAAAAACTCAAGAGGCATTGTTTAAAACTTATTTTGTTCCAACAGTACGATCTAAGCAAAATGTGACACGATTTTGCACTAGTTTGAACACTATTTCAGGCTTCATTGTTCATTTTTGAGGCAGGGCTTCAAGAGAGAGAAACTTAGGAAATCAAAGGAGGTAACTTTAGGGTTGAGTGTATTTGGTGAGGTTCTCTTGAGTTGGGAAACATTTGTAAACACCTTGGGTGAGTGAAATCATTGAGCCTCTTGTTTTTGGGATGAGATTGGAAAAAGGGAAAAAATAGGTTTTGTTGTTAAAGAACTTGTTGAAGATAATTTCTTGTAACTCTTTTGTATCTCTTTGTAAAGAACTCATTCATAATGGATCAAAGAGATCAATCTCTCCCCTAGAGTAGGTCATTGTTAGACCAAACTGGGTAAACATTTCTTGGTGTGTTTGTTTTTCTTCTCTCTTTATCTTATGCTTGAGGTTTTATGTTTTACATTTGATTCCTAGATTAGATATTGGTTTGTTATTGTTGGTGTTGCTTAAGGTTTGATATTGATTACTACTTCCCTTTTGCCCCACACATCTAAGTTTATTGGTGTGAGATTTGAGTCCGAATTTACAACGTATATTCTTTATTTTTTTTATAGACATAGCAATTGGAAACTCATGAGCCATTAGCACAGGAGCAAAAAGCTCATAACTGGAAAGTGGAAACAAAGTAGACAACATGCAAGAAAGGTTGTTGAAGGTGTGACACCCTGAACCCCGAGTCTAATATTTAAATAATAAATCATGCAATTACTCAAAAATCAAGGTGTTATTATTCGCCAAATATCTCATACTCAATTCTCATAATAAAAATTTCATCAAAATATATAACAGATCACAACTGAAAATAAAATCTCAACAACATATCTCAATACCAGATCTCGGGACATAACATAATATCTCAAAGTATAAATATACCAACTACATGATCATATAGATCCATCAACATTAAATCCAACAGAAACTAAGACAACCCCAAAATCCTAGATCAGAGCACCTAATCTAGACTCCTCAAAGCAATAAAATGAGTAGGCATCACGCCATCCTCAGCATACTCACAAGGAAAGCTAGTCCTCAACCTGCACGTCTACACCACGAGGATGCAGGCGACCAAAAAGTCACTAGAGGGTAAGATATACGTTCAACATAAAGGAATTATAAATGCATGTAAGCTCGGGAAAAACAACATCTTCATATAAGCATACATCGTAATAAGCCTGGTTATAATCATAAACATTCATAACATATTTATAATCAATTGAGAGCCTGGTTACAACAATACTCTAACACAAGATCTCACAAACATACATAGCACATTCTTATCAACAAATAATTGTTAAGTCAAATACATCTCAATCACATCTCATCGATGAATAATCACCAGTTATACAGTTACCACATAAATGCACAAGTTCACGCCAAAACATTGCCACATACGACTCATAATGTCATGCAATGCGCCTAAAGGACTCTACATGCATGTGGTACCGGTTTTGGATATCAGAGTTATGTTACTGAGTGATCCCTCGTCATTACATAACTGGATAATCAGAGTTATATTACCGATTATCTCCCATCTTTACATACTCGTCTTTGCATTGGACTGACTTATGAATGCATGGACCCACATATAGACTCGACAATGCACACCACAATCATACACCTCATTGTTATATAATTCACTCCATCATATAACATATCATCACCAAATCAACACCAATTGCATCATCAAATCATATACGGCCACACATTAACAAGTCAATTAAATCAAGACATTGTATCATCATAATCATACATTCATCATCATTCATTTATCATTCATCAACATTTCATAGTCATCATCGCAAAACATCTTCATTTAATCTCTTCACATAGTTCACAACTCATACTTAATAAATCAAGGTTTCATTAAACTATTACCAACTAACTCATCACAATCACATCACATTCTATTCATGTTACATCATCATTCATACCTCATTAATTAATTCACAAGTTTCCAACCATTTCCTAGTTCGATCCTGTAACACGCATACTAACTTTAACTAGTATATTAGCATGTGCGTTAAACTGATACTGGATACATTTAAAAATTTCAATAATAATATTAATACATCACAAATGAATGAGTACAAGTTTACTCGTCTGCACAAATATCCAATACTATTACAATACTTATACTATGTCCGTTAAGCTCCTGAGCTGATACACAACGAGCAACTGTACTCCATCCAGCATCTCTATGAAGAATTCCATCACGAACCTCTGACATGCCTGTAAACCTGCACCAGAAGGAAAGAGATGAGACATAATGTCTCAGTGAGCTCCAGCCCAACCAACTGTTGGCAACCACAGGGAACCTAGGGTCGCCATGCCTACCTTGGCAATCTTGGGGATTTCCTATGATCGCCAAGTCTTTATCTGCCTTTGACTATAAGTCTTCCTGTAACTATAGCTTAGAACTGCCTATAACCATTGCCATAAACGGCCTATGACTATAACTATAATTGCCTATACCCATAACTGTGATCTGTCTGTATCTATGACTTTGTGATCGAGGGGAAACCTAGGATCACTTTCTGTTAACTGTCTATAACGATAACTGTAACTTCCTGTAACTATAACTGTAACGGTAACTTTGACTATAACTATGAAACATAAAACATAAACAGTTCTATAGCAGTTTTATGTTAGCTGTTAGCGTTGAACAAACAATTAATCTGAGTTCATTTTACGGAGGGCAGCCCGGGTGGAGCAACCCCGAGATACGTCTCCCTATAAACCGGTGAAATTCCTATCATATCAGGCTAACACCGGACTCCCTATAAAACGTGTGGACAACCCTCTCGGAGAAGTCCCATCCGGCGAATCCCGGAGTCTGATGAACACGCCCTGTAACTGTAAAACGTGCAAGCACGCCATTATCTTTAATCTTTAATTCTTTAACTTTAACATGAGAACATATAATCTGTTACTGTAATCGTATAACATATAACCTGTAACCTACGATTATTGGCTTATCGTTCTCATAAGCCACCTATGATCGTTGGAAAACCAACACTATAAACATATCTATAACTATGATTGCCGAAGCATTCCCATTGCCTATGTATTCCAAAGGAATACTTCTATAACTTTATTCATAAGTGCTTATCTTAAAAAGGTTCTAACTTAACCACTGAAATATTCTTGGCTCGCACATATATATATAGTGTGTACATGGAGTTGCTTCGTAAGGGATAATCCCATAACTAGCTCCTTTACTCCTCTACATAACTTAGAAATTGAGTAATCATCTCCCAATGCCATATCTATAACTCATCCTATCTTATTTCCATACCTTTACTCAAGAACATGAAATTGGGTGGCTGGGAAATCGGGGGCCGATTTCTAAAAATCGGGGGCCGAAATATGCCGTAAACACAAAGAATGGCCAGCCACAAAATCGGTGGCCGATTTGGGAAATCGGTGGCCGATTTTGTCCCCTGCAGAATTCATGATTTGGTTTCTAGGCTAACCCAATCCTCTCCAATCAACAAAACAGCTTAAGGGAAAGATTTCCAAGACATAAAATCAACTTATAACATTTGTGTTCATGTAATCACAAGCCAAAAAGGATTTATGGCATAAATTTTAGCAAATCTAGATCTTAATGCTAAAAACTCAAAGCATAAGCAAAGTGAGGTTCTAAACCCTCTAGGAGCTCACCTTAGAAATGAATTGGTGCTGGCTTAACCTTAAGTTCCAACCCTAGCTCATCCTTCACTTGACCCCTTGTTCTATCCCTTGCTTTTCCTTTAACTTTCTTGTTCCAAATTTCTGCAGATTTGCAGTTTCGGACCCCTGACTTCATACTCGTCCCCAGACTTCAATACTCAGCCAAACTTCACGAAACGGGTACCAAAACGTAGATAATTTTGTTAGCTTTCCATAGCATCAAAAACCACTGCAATCGGAGTTACATGGAGAGAGTTCTGACCATTTCAATACAGCCCTGTCCCAAATACGGGTTTCTCCAACTTCCTCCAATTCAACTCCAAATCTCTACCCATAACTTCTTCTTCTTCAAGAATCATCATGCAAGATAAAATAGAGGTTTAGGCTCAAACAATAGGCACGAAAATTGAAGTGAGAAAGGAAGATTGAAGTGATTCTTACCTCTTCTTAACTCCTTCTTGTTCTACTCTTCCAACACAAGCTTTCTTTGCAAGATTTCCACTAGAGTTTTGATTGAAGTTGGATGGATGTTGGCAAGTGAGATGAGGGCGTGTGGCTTAGAGGGTGAGGAGAGTGAAAAACTGATTTTTGGAATGATAGAAAGATGGAGAAGAAATGGTAAGAAAGAAATATCTTACCTTCTTTTAATTAATCTTCCCTTTAACCAATAATTACATAATTGCCATTCCCCTTATTTACACTTTTGCCATACTTGCTCAATAAGTTTCTACACAGTTAAACGCTACATCTAAGCGGGATATTACAGATCCTATTTAATTTCCAAGTCCATTACTAACCAATTCGATTCCTAAGTTATCCTTCAACATAGGCCATGTTAATTAATCCAATACATCTTAATTACACTCTTAAAGATCAAGTTTAGGGGTTTGGGACCCATTCACATGCATTGGATACCTTAAAACGTCGCAAAAATTGAGTTTCTATACAAAACAGGGGCGCATGGTCGTGCCACATGGGCGCACGGTCGTGCGTCCTAGGTGCGAGTTCGTGCCCTAGGGGCGCACGGTCGTGCGTGTCTGACAGGAGGGAAAATTCTGATTTTTTCTGTTTTTGCGTAAAACATCGTTTTCAACATCATTTTTCGATCCAATTCGCACTTAAACCGTCCGAAATCCTTAAACCAATTTTATCTAATCATTTACACCTCAAACTTGGCTTAATCAACTTAATCATACTCCTTTCTATCATTAATTACCATAATTCAAACTTAACTCAATTAATCGTCTCAAAACTCATTTTTGACACATTAACTTAACACCCAAACATATCAATAACAACAACAACAACAACTCTTCTTCAAATTCAACACAATAACACTAATCCATTTCAATTAACACAACATCAATTTAATCAATTTAACAACAATCTTCACCATTTTCACCAACTTAATCATAATTACCAAGAACACAACAACTTCAATTATGACAATATCAATATAATCTCATGAATTCAACATTTAACAAGTTCCCATTATTAAAATCATCAATTAAACCATAGTTCAACACCAATTATCGTGTTCTTCACCAATTTCATCAAAACTCATAAACACACCAAATCACCATAACCAAACATAGAGTTTAACACAACAACAACATGATTTCATCAATTTTCACATACCCAAATTAACCACAGTAATTAGAGCACGAAATTAACACATAATCATCATCAATTCATGAAAATAATGAGAATCTAAAACACCCACAACTACCCAATTGCTCTTAAAACCTAAATGGTGAAAATAACCTTCTCTCTTACCTACAATCTCCACAAAGCTTGCTCTCCAAGGTGAAATCTCCCTCTTCTCCCTCTTGCTCTTGAGTTCTCCTCACTTCTTTCTCTCCAAGTTTCTTCTCTCTAGCCTCCTCTTATGTGTTTGTGACAAAATCAGCTAGACCTAATTTCACCACAACACACATTATTCTATTTATTTAATAGGTTTAGATGATCACTTACACTAATGAGCTTAGTCAATTTTCATTCATCAAAATAAACACTACTCTTTTACTTCACTTAAACCCTCTTATTACTCACACACCTCTATTCCCTTAATTCTACAAAATTCTAATTTCTAACACTTAACAAAAATACCTGTCGCGGTGATTTTTGGATATCAAGCTATTAGTTAGCGTTGACTCGCAATTTTAAGTTCACCACCGATCTTTTATTTTTCTGAGGAAAAGGGAGAAAGTTTGAAAAAACCCTATTTTTTAGAGATCAAAGGTCCGGGGGTTGGTTACGCAAAGGAAAGGTGTTAGCACCCTAAACGTCTATAGTACTCTATAGGAACCTCTTGTTTTTAATTATCTTTATGCTAAATTGATTATTTGCTTGTAAATAAATGCCTAAGTGTAAAAAGATTAAAGAGATTGAACTTCTGGCAGGTACTGAAACTGATAGTAAAACAGAGTGCAAAAACCGCAAAACAGAGTACGATCAGAAGCAGCAAAATAAGGACAGAAAATAAAAGACACAGTTGATTTGTTAACCCAGTTCGGTGACAAACACACCTACGTCTGGAGGCTACCAAGCCAGGAAGGAAATCCACTAAATAGTACTAATTCAAAGACTCATGACAACTGCCCCTGTTTCACAGCCTTATCACTTAATGACTACCTGTATAGATTTCTACCTAGGAACTCCTAGATATAAGATCCCACTTATTTCCTAATCAAGTAATCACTGCCCCAGTGATTATCAGACTCTTAACAAATCAAAGACGAAGACATTCTTCAAAACAACAAAAACATCACTTTTGCTTAAAAGCTTTAAGTGAACACAACTCAATAACAAAACAACCAACTCTAACACTTGAGTGGTGCACAGAAAAACAAAGCACTAAGCTTACACAGACTCAAAAACCTAAGACTCTCTCTATAACTTCTGTTTTTGATCAATACTTCTTCAATAGCAGCGTCCTCCTTATATAGTCTTCAGCAGCACATAATTCTGAAAATCATCTTCAACAGATATGTTTCCAAAATTCTTTAGAAACAAATAGAAGCTCATATATTATTCAGAAATATATTTTCCAAAGATTGCTTGAAAATATATTCTTAAATAACAGGAACAAATCTTCAACAAAGATCTTCACACGAATTAATCTGCCTTCTAGAAACATCAGCTTGGATAAAACTTCAATCAAATCTTCGAAAGATTATGTGAGAGAATTAACAGCTCCAAGACACAAATTCTGAACGCAGAAACCAGCTTCTGAACATGCTTCTGAAATGCAGCTTCTGAAGGTCAACAAAAGTCAGCGTCTGAACAGTGCATCTGAAGGTCAACGAAAGTCAGCGTCTGAACAGTGCGTCTGAAGGTCAACAAAAGTCAGCGTCTGAACAGTGTGTCTGAAGTCCTTTGCAGAGTAAAGTGGCGCCGCAGAGCGAAGTCATCAGCTTCTGAAGAACTGTTCACCCAGCTTCTGAACCAGCTTCTGAAGAACTGTTCACCCAGCTTCTGAAGACACATATTTGAGATATCAGCTTCTGAAGACGAACTGCTTGTAGAATTGATTTTAGCAAAACATGTAGTCAACAACCAAATATCCAACAATCTCCCCCTTTGGCAAATTTTTTGGCTAAAATCAAATTCTTCACAAAAGTAAATTCTTCACTCAACAAAGCACGCAACCATGAAGAACAACACATAAACGTAGCAACAGAGTCAGCAGCGGATAACATATTACTTTACAAACCAAAAACTCCCCCTGAACAGATCAGCTTCTGACATAGACTCCCCCTGAACAGATCAGCTTCTGACAGGAAACTCCCCCTGAACATATCAGCTTCTGACAGAGACTCCCCCTGAACACACAAACTCAGGAACAATACAACTCAGGAACCACTAGTGGAAAATATACATTTTACAACATGGTTAAAAAAGTTTTCACAACAGTTGATGACATACCTGATGTGATAGTGAACGCGGTGGCATTTTCGAAATTACCAACAAAGTTTTTACATCAGTTGAGAGGAATAACTGAGGGGAAAAGTAAATGTTAAAACGTTTTCACATCAGGCCATATAATACCTGTAGAGAAAACAAAACACGGTGGCAATTTCGTTATTTTGGTGAATTATCTTTCACATCAGGCCATACATACCTGTAGGGAAAAGGCCTTTCAATATAACATTTTACCCTTTTCCCGTGAAACCCTTACACAAACCCTCTCACACAAACGCAGCTTCTGTTCATCTTCTTCACCCAACACAACCATCTCCTTATCTTTCTTTCACCTTGTAACTCCCTAACCCTTAATCGCCGATTATTAACTTTAATAAAAAAAACGTTAAGGACATAGGAAGTTACAACATAATGAAAACGCATTTTCATAAACATCAACAGATCAAAATATATTTGATTCACAAACAGCAGCGGAAAAAAAATAACAAACAGCAGACAATCAGCTTATGATACCCCTTCTAACTGGATACCCCTTCTATGCTCATACCCCTTCTATGCTCATACCCCTTCTATATCAATGTTCACGAAATCGATTGCTTCATTTTGTTTTCTTTTTCAAAACACATTACAACATTCCACATGTTTATACCAAAGACCAATTTAAAACAGAGACGTGTGAAAAGACGCAAAACATGAAACAGAGAATGCTGTCACAGTACAATTTCACTAAGCCTGCTTGGAGTATTTTCATCATAACTCAAAAACTAAAAATCATTTTCACGTCAAACCAAAGCCACTGGAAAGCTAACAAAATTATCTAAAACTTTCATGTTTACACCCAAGGCCAATTCTGTACCGATCAATACCAGTTTTCGTTTCAAATTCGGAAAAGTTATGCAGAAAATCCATAAAAATTCACTGTGACCTACGTGCAGAAATTTTACCATAACTCAAGTTCTATAAATCGTTTTGACATCAGACCAACGGCATTAGAAAACTAACATCCAAAACTACAACAGAGACCATTGCCAAATTTATACATACACGTTCAGATACCCAAAGTAGTGTTACAACTATCAGAGCCCTAAACTCTAACTAGGATACAACACCTAGTACAAAAAAAAGTAAGGATAGCTAAGCTATGCCCTCACCACTACGCAGGCTCCTAAACAGCAAAATGCTACTCCTCGACGATAGTCTCGTCACCCTGCTATTCTGGATCCCCAAAGATCCAGCAAATAACACAAAACAGAGAGTGTTAGTATCACAACCAATAAACATGTATAAATAACACATTATTATACATAACCAAAACACAACACGTAATTGACAAAGCACAAAACTCATCAATAACAATTATCACTTAACAATCATTATGCACACATAATTTCCCACAAAACTCATCAATAACAATTATCACTTAACAACCATTATGCACACATAATTTCCAAATGAACACTAATGTCACAAAGGATGCATGCCTCAAATGCATTCTCTAATGCATGTGGTACCAAATCATTTCGGATAAACTTATATCCTTATCAAGCACTCTTGATAACCAAGCACTCTTCGATTTCATATCCGCACACGGATATCATCGAATAACCCGCTCCGGGTATCATACAATCATGAAATGCATGATGACTTACTTAGCAAATATATGATACTTACACTACATATTCACTAATATTAGTGTACACTTATCACTATACTTACTAACACCACTAATTATCAGCACTCTGATAATTATCACAACAACAACAAACACAAACAACACAACTAATTATCAGCACTCTGATAATTATCACAACATCAACAAACACGAACACTAGGCTCTCATGGCCAGATCATAAGATGTAACATGTATATACTCAACCATGTTCAACAATCTCAAATAAACCAAGCAATCATACCAAAATCTCAAACACATAAGGGTATCAAAGGAAAACCCACACACTTTGATAACTTATCCATTTCAAACATATTCATCACTTCCCACACCTTAGTCTTTAATATTATTAAGTCCAAATCCACTTTCAAAACCTTAGACACACTCTGTTAGTTCCTAACAGCCATTCCAAGCATTATATAACACATACTCACACGACATGATGCCCTTAACAAAACCACCATGTTAGGGTTTACTCAAGTTTTTCTTGAACAACAACAACATTTTTCAAATTTCCAAAACATAGATAAACATCATATAACTTCAATTAAACATACTAGCAACATCACTTAGCATCAAATAAGCATAACATGATCATTAACAACTTTAATCATAAAAACCTTCCATCGAAACATGGACGAAGTGAAGGAGAAGTTTGGGATGGAGAAATAGACATTCTCCCCTTCTCAAAATCACTTGTGAATAAGCAATACTACCTCTCTTACCCGGAATCAATGTTTCTCTAGCAAACTCAAGCTTCTCCACTTGCCCTAGTTTTTCTCTTGCTTTTCCCTTCTCTTACACGGTTCCAAGCTCTCCACAAAGACAATGAATAGTGATTGTCAAAGTCTTTGTGATAATCCTTATAACCCAATCAAATCAATCATGGCCATCCATTCCTTACTAACTCTCAAGGACCAATCCTAGCCTTCTATTTTATCTAAGCTTACTACTATCATATACATAGGATCATTACTACTCATAAACTCAAAAGCCCAATACTATTCACGCCCTAGGCCCAATTTCGCCCAAAACCTTAAAAACTCGATTACGAACTTATCCTCGCGCCAAATAATTATTTCTCGATTACGAGAAAATATTTTTAAATGCAAATCCATAAAATAAAATATATAAAAATATAACATACGAAAATAGGGTCGTTACAACTCTACCCCCCTAAAAAGAATTTTCGCCCTCGAAAATACCTGAAAACAACTCTGGATAGGAGTCCCGCATCTTGCTCTCGAGCTCCCACGTCGCATATTCACCGGCTGGGCCTCCCCAAACGACTTTCACCGATGAAATCTCTTTGTTCCTGAGCCTCTTCATCTCTTGTCCTTCAATCCTTAAGGGTACCGTTGCAACCGTTAAATTCTCTCTCACTTGTATCTCGTCCGACTCAATCACATGTGACGGATCCGATACGTATTTCCTTAATTGAGACACGTGAAAAACGTCATGTAGATTCGACAACGACGGCGGTAACGCAATCCTATACGCCACCTTCCCAATCCTCTTCAAAATCTGATACGGACCAATGAACCTCGATGCTAACTTCTTCGATTTCAAAGCTCGTCCAATACCCGTAGTCGATGTAACTCTTAGAAACACATGATCTCCTTCTTGAAATTCTATATCCTTTCTTCTCTTGTCGGCATAGCTTTTCTGGCGACTCTGCGACGCTCTCATCTTTTCTTGGATCATCTTGATCTTCTCGGTCGTTTGTTGCACAATCTCAGGTCCAAGCACCACACTTTCTCCCGATTCAAACCAACACAAAGGTGTTCTACATCTTCTCCCATACAACGCTTCAAAAGGTGCCATACCAATGCTCGAATGAAAACTGTTGTTATACGTAAACTCAATCAATGGTAAGCAAGCTTCCCAACTCACTCCTTGTTCCAAAATGCACGATCTTAATAAATCCTCCAATGATTGAATCGTCCTCTCCGACTGACCATCCGTCTGCGGGTGATAAGCAGAACTCATCCGCAACTTAGTTCCCAACGCCTCTTGCAAACTCTTCCAAAACCTTGAAGCAAAACGGGGATCTCGATCTGATACGATACTCGACGGAATTCCATGCAATCTCACGATTTGCTCAACATAAATCTCAGCCAACTTCGGTACTAGCATACCGGTCTTGATAGCTATGAAATGAGCAGACTTTGTTAACCTGTCGACAACTACCCAAATCATATTGTTACCTTTCGACGTCTTCGGCAAACCGCTTACAAAATCCATCGCAATACTATCCCATTTCCACTCTGGAATAAACATAGGTTGCAATAGCCCCGACGGCTTCTGATGCTCCACCTTGGACTTCTGACAAGTCAAACACGCGAAAACAAACTCGGCGATCTCTTTCTTCATCCCTTGCCACCAAAACATTTTCCTCAGATCTTGATACATCTTAGTAACACCAGGATGAATACTTAAGTTGCTTCTGTGACCTTCCTCCAAGATCATCCGCTTCAACTCAGGCACATCAGGTACACATAACCTTCCCTGACACCTCATCACGCCTTTCTCATCGATCTCAACGTTTACCTTTTTCCCTTGCTCGATGAGCATCTTAAGCTTCGTCAATCTCACATCAGACTTTTGCTTTTCCACAACCTCTTCAAGAAAATCATTCGTCAACCTCAACATTCCTAGCTTCACGCTTCTGGTTGTCCTTTCACAAACCAAACTGAGGTCTCTAAACTCTTCAATCAATCTCAGTTCCTTCGCCATCAGAGACGACATATGCAGAGACTTCCTACTCAACGCATCGGCTACCACATTAGCCTTACCCGGGTGATAGCTCAACTCGAAATCATAATCCTTAAGAAACTCTAACCATCTTCTTTGCCTCATATTGAGCTCCTTCTGATCAAACAAGTATTTCAAACTCTTGTGATCGCTGAAAACCTCGAACCTTGACCCATACAAGTAGTGCCTCCAAATCTTGAGAACAAACACGACAGCAGCTAGCTCCAAATCGTGCGTAGGATAGTTCCTCTCATGAATCTTCAGCTGTCTTGATGCATAAGCAACGACTTGTCCCTTCTGCATCAACACACCACCTAGACCCATCTTCGACGCATCACAATAAACCACGAACGGTTCCTTCGGATTTGGCAGAATTAGCACAGGTGCAGATGTCAACCTCCTCTTCAGCTCTTGAAAACTCTGCTCACACTTGTCATCCCAAACGAAAGCTTGACTCTTCCTAGTCAACTGTGTCAACGGCAACGCCAACTTTGAAAATCCTTCGATGAACCTCCGATAGTAACCGGCCAAACCAAGAAAACTTCGGATCTCAGTAACAGACTCCGGCGTTCCCCAATCTTGCACGGCCTCTACCTTAGCAGGATCCACTGCTATACCACCACTTGAAATGACGTGACCCAAAAAGCTAACTTTATGCAACCAAAATTCACACTTAGAAAATTTTGCGTAAAGCTTCTTCTCGCGCAACACCTCCAACACAATCCTCAAATGCTCGGCATGTTCCTCTTCCGTCTTCGAGTATACCAAAATATCGTCTATGAAGACCACCACGAATCAATCCAAAAAGGAATGAAATATACGATTCATATATTCCATAAACACTCCAGGTGCATTAGTAACTCCAAAAGGCATAACAGCGTACTCGTAGTGACCATACCTTGTCCTGAAAGCAGTCTTCGGTATATCCTCCGCCTTAACTCTTATCTGGTGATATCCCGATCTCAAATCAATCTTGCTGAACACACAGGCTCCCACTAACTGATCCATCAAATCATCTATCCTCGGAAGTGGATACTTGTTCTTGATAGTTGCTTTATTCAACTGACGATAGTCGATGCACAGACGCATACTACCATCTTTCTTCTTTACCAACAGAACCGGCGCACCCCACGGCGATACACTCGGTCTTACAAACCTTTTCTCTAACAATTCCTCCAATTGTTCCTTCAACTTTTCTAGTTCAGCAGCTGACATGCGATACGGCGCCATTGATATTGGACTAGTACCAGGTACTATGTCAATTGCGAATTCAACCTCTCTCTCGGGTGGTAAATCCAAAATGTCATCTGGAAAAACATCTGTGAAATCACGCACCACCGGCAACGCATCAACCTCATTCTTCTCTTCCATTCTCAACGAAGCAAACATAGCAAACACGTCCTCTTGAGCCTTCACTGATCTTGCCACTTCTCGACAACCCATGAGCTTCGAACACAACTCTGGCTCCGGTCTTGGAAACATAACCGTCTTCTTACCACAGTTGATATGAACCCGATTAAATTCTAACCAGTTCATACCAAAGATAACGTCTATTCCGCTCAACGGAATGCAGACTAAATCCATTCCAAAGTGTCGATCATACATAGTGACTGAACAGTCAACACAGACTAGAGTAGTCGATACCGAACCACTTGCAGGCGTTTCTATAACCATGCGTCCCATCATATTTTCTACTTTAAGACCCAACCTCTTAACGCAATCCACAGAAATAAACGAGTGGGTAGCACCCGTATCAATAATAGCAGACAAGGGAGTATTATTGATAAAGCATGTACCTCTGATCAAGTTGTCCGCCTCCGCATCACCACCATCTAAAGCAAACACCTTTCCTCCAGCCGCTCTAGGCTTCTTACACACGTTGCTCTTATGACCCGCTTCTTTGCAGTTGAAGCACACAATACCCTTCTTGCACTGATCAGCTTTGTGGCTAGGATCACCACACTTGAAACATTTTCCATCATTCTTCGGGCACTTAAAAAAACGATGTCCCGGTTGTCCACACTTAAAGCAATTCCTATTACCTCCAAACTTGCCACCACTACTCCCACCTTCATCGGGTTTCTTCCCACCTCTGCCATACGGTTTACCTCTAGCCATGTCCTTTCCCCTCTTCTCATTCGCGGCTTTGTAGTAATTAGCCTTAGCTTTACTGTCCTTATCACATATTCGGCTCTTATTCACCAACATCGGAAAATTCCTGATCTCGTTAAACCCAATCAACTGCTTGATATCTGGCCTCAGCCCATTTTCAAACTTTACGCACTTGTCTTCCTCAGCTTCCATCGTGTTGTAATGAGGAGCAAAACGACACAAGTCTTCAAACTTGGCCGCATATTCAGAAACAGATAAACTCCCCTGCTTGAGCTCCATGAACTCAATCACCTTACGGTTCCTCTCGTCTGCCGGAAAATACTTGGCTAAAAACTCTCTCCGGAAACGAGCCCAAGTAACCAAAGCTCCACCAGCTCCCAACCTCTGACTAGCGTTTCCCCACCAATGATCGGCCTCATCATGGAGAACATACCCTCCTAACAATACCTTATGCGCGTCCAGACAACGCATAGCCCCGAAAATTCTCTCAATTCCTTCCAACCAAGTCTGAGCTCCATCCGGATCGTATCCTCCCTTGAAGATAGGCGGTTTGTTGTTCATAAACCTCTCGAGCCTCAGCTCATCTTCCCCGCCTCCTCTAGCTTGTTGTGCGGCTCTATCCGCGGTCCTACTAGCAGCCTCCTGAGCCATGGCATCCGCCATCCGCTCCATCGCGTCCGCAAGTGCTCGTTGCGTCATATCCACACAACCAATCATCACATAACACAAGTGAGAACACAGTGTTTAAGGAAACACATGTTACACAAAGGGTATACTAAACTTAATTGATCCAATGGATCGACCTGCTCTGATACCACCTATTGTAACACCCTAACCCTTAATCGCCGATTATTAACTTTAATAAAAAAAACGTTAAGGACATAGGAAGTTACAACATAATGAAAACGCATTTTCATAAACATCAACAGATCAAAATATATTTGATTCACAAACAGCAGCGGAAAAAAAATAACAAACAGCAGACAATCAGCTTATGATACCCCTTCTAACTGGATACCCCTTCTATGCTCATACCCCTTCTATGCTCATACCCCTTCTATATCAATGTTCACGAAATCGATTGCTTCATTTTGTTTTCTTTTTCAAAACACATTACAACATTCCACATGTTTATACCAAAGACCAATTTAAAACAGAGACGTGTGAAAAGACGCAAAACATGAAACAGAGAATGCTGTCACAGTACAATTTCACTAAGACCTGCTTGGAGTATTTTCATCATAACTCAAAAACTAAAAATCATTTTCACGTCAAACCAAAGCCACTGGAAAGCTAACAAAATTATCTAAAACTTTAATGTTTACACCCAAGGCCAATTCTGTACCGATCAATACCAGTTTTCGTTTCAAATTCGGAAAAGTTATGCAGAAAATCCATAAAAATTCACTGTGACCTACGTGCAGAAATTTTACCATAACTCAAGTTCTATAAATCGTTTTGACATCAGACCAACGGCATTAGAAAACTAACATCCAAAACTACAACAGAGACCATTGCCAAATTTATACATACACGTTCAGATACCCAAAGTAGTGTTACAACTATCAGAGCCCTAAACTCTAACTAGGATACAACACCTAGTACAAAAAAAAGTAAGGATAGCTAAGCTATGCCCTCACCACTACGCAGGCTCCTAAACAGCAAAATGCTACTCCTCGACGATAGTCTTGTCACCCTGCTATTCTGGATCCCCAAAGATCCAGCAAATAACACAAAACAGAGAGTGTTAGTATCACAACCAATAAACATGTATAAATAACACATTATTATACATAACCAAAACACAACACGTAATTGACAAAGCACAAAACTCATCAATAACAATTATCACTTAACAATCATTATGCACACATAATTTCCCACAAAACTCATCAATAACAATTATCACTTAACAACCATTATGCACACATAATTTCCAAATGAACACTAATGTCACAAAGGATGCATGCCTCAAATGCATTCTCTAATGCATGTGGTACCAAATCATTTCGGATAAACTTATATCCTTATCAAGCACTCTTGATAACCAAGCACTCTTCGATTTCATATCCGCACACGGATATCATCGAATAACCCGCTCCGGGTATCATACAATCATGAAATGCATGATGACTTACTTAGCAAATATATGATACTTACACTACATATTCACTAATATTAGTGTACACTTATCACTATACTTACTAACACCACTAATTATCAGCACTCTGATAATTATCACAACAACAACAAACACAAACAACACAACTAATTATCAGCACTCTGATAATTATCACAACATCAACAAACACGAACACTAGGCTCTCATGGCCAGATCATAAGATGTAACATGTATATACTCAACCATGTTCAACAATCTCAAATAAACCAAGCAATCATACCAAAATCTCAAACACATAAGGGTATCAAAGGAAAACCCACACACTTTGATAACTTATCCATTTCAAACATATTCATCACTTCCCACACCTTAGTCTTTAATATTATTAAGTCCAAATCCACTTTCAAAACCTTAGACACACTCTGTTAGTTCCTAACAGCCATTCCAAGCATTATATAACACATACTCACACGACATGATGCCCTTAACAAAACCACCATGTTAGGGTTTACTCAAGTTTTTCTTGAACAACAACAACATTTTTCAAATTTCCAAAACATAGATAAACATCATATAACTTCAATTAAACATACTAGCAACATCACTTAGCATCAAATAAGCATAACATGATCATTAACAACTTTAATCATAAAAACCTTCCATCGAAACATGGACGAAGTGAAGGAGAAGTTTGGGATGGAGAAATAGACATTCTCCCCTTCTCAAAATCACTTGTGAATAAGCAATACTACCTCTCTTACCCGGAATCAATGTTTCTCTAGCAAACTCAAGCTTCTCCACTTGCCCTAGTTTTTCTCTTGCTTTTCCCTTCTCTTACACGGTTCCAAGCTCTCCACAAAGACAATGAATAGTGATTGTCAAAGTCTTTGTGATAATCCTTATAACCCAATCAAATCAATCATGGCCATCCATTCCTTACTAACTCTCAAGGACCAATCCTAGCCTTCTATTTTATCTAAGCTTACTACTATCATATACATAGGATCATTACTACTCATAAACTCAAAAGCCCAATACTATTCACGCCCTAGGCCCAATTTCGCCCAAAACCTTAAAAACTCGATTACGAACTTATCCTCGCGCCAAATAATTATTTCTCGATTACGAGAAAATATTTTTAAATGCAAATCCATAAAATAAAATATATAAAAATATAACATACGAAAATAGGGTCGTTACACACCTCCTCTCTACTAACACTACTAAAGTCACTAAAATGAGAACAAACAGAAAACAGACTCAATGAAAACAACACTCAAAATTTGACCACATCCACCAAATTTGGGTTCAGAAAACACAAACTCAATCTACAAATCGCTTATCGTCCACCACCACCACAACCACCGCACGATCCTCCGAATTCCCTCTCTCACACAAACCCTCTCTCACACAAACGCAGCTTCCGTTCTCCAACCGTTCACTCAAACGCGTTACTACCTCCGGCACGCAGTGTTCACGCGTTACTACCCTTTTCCCTTCCGTTCTCCATTTACCCTTTTCCGTTCACTCAAACGCGGACTGTTCACGGGTTCACGCACTGTTCAGGTCTGTTTTCCTCTTTAATTTACTCTTCGCGGCACTGTTCACTATAATTTGAATCTAATTTTGGGAATATAGGTTTACAATATTTTTATTTTGATTTGGGTTATTGTGAGATGAGATATTCTGGTTCTGATTTTGTTTTGTTGATTTTGATTTGATGTTGTTTTTGTTGATTTTGATTTGGGAATTATTCTGATTCTGTTTTTGATATTTGATATTTGATATTTAATTAAAATACACAATAGTGCTTCAGGATCGTCATTATTCCTGGTTCCAAAACAAAGGGCCACTCATGTTTCTTGTTGATCCACTTGAGTTAACTCACTCACTAAACTCACGAGATCAACAAAGAACATTGTTGTCCCAAATGTCTGATCTCTGTATTCAGCTGCGGGAACGTTTGATAGATATTGATATCAAGTAATTGGTGGCTGGCTATTCAATTTTTTGGGTTTTTTGTGCAATATGTTTTTACATTTTTTAGAATAGGTTAGTGTGTAGCTAGAGAATCAATATAGTACATATCTTGTATAAACTGTAAGTGAGGAAGAAACATGAGTTATAATGATTGTTTAAAAAAGCAAGTTACATATCTTCTTGTGCATCTCATTACACATCTTGATTTATGCTACAAGGCAGTATGTTGGTAAAAAAAAAAAAACAGCTACTAATTCCGCTGAGCTGAAGGAGGGGTGTGTTTCTATTTTATTTTTCTAACTAATGTTTGAGAAATTGGAATTGTGGTTAATCTAGAATTTGTGCCTTTTTAAAATGCACTTACAAACCTGAACCTGTCATTGATTCAGTATAAACTTTCATGTCCAGGCAAAGAAAAACCTGTTATTTTCTACACCAAAAAATAATGACAAGAACTTTTAATCACACAGGAACAAAGTCCCTCTCATCCAACTCTACTTTGATGAGTTATCCAAGATTTGACATTACGCTTTCTTACGAAAATTTCGATATTTTCTTGTATGTGAATTTTTGAAAAGTTTATAATTCAGGGACATCATTACAACCTTAAACAAATTTCCTGATTCCTATAGTTCCACTAAGATGAAAGTAACCTGTGAGGAATTACAAGTCTATAACTATAAATTAAAATAACACTTTCAGCTGCACATATTATTTTTCAACCCACAAGTATCATTATATTGTATCCTCTAAAGTGTACTCTTTCACTTTAGAAGTCAGTTTCTACCATCAGGAGGCATAAGTGTGTCTTGTCACATCCTAAATAAGTTTGAAAACGTATTTTTTTTCCCTTTCATTGATTGTTTAAATCTGAATATTCCAATGAGTTGTTGGAATGAGAATGTTTTTGGGGTTTAAACATGTGTGTTTTGTATGTATGTGTTAAACAGTGAGAGTTTGTACGAAGACGAGGAGTTTGATCAGCACCAAAGGCAACTTGCCACACTACTTGTATCAAAGGTAGCGTTATTCTGCTCATGATTTGAACTGTCACATGTTCTATTGATAACTGTGCGATGCTGTTTTTGCATATACGGAGTCTCTTTCTTCATGTATCTAAGCTGTTATGATGTGTTTTACATGATATTTGAGATAACACTTAAGTATTGTTGGCTTTCATCCTTTTTGATTGTACCCGGCTTCTAAACCACCAGAGGCCTTAAGTTTTTTCATATCCATATATTATTATTCTTAGATGCTGGATTTCGTCTCATGATTTCGTACATTGCTGCAGAAACTAATTAAAAACCAGAAAAACCAGAAAAATCAGAAACTAATTAAAAGTGACTTAAAACTCAAAATCTAAACTCAAAATATAATAATTATAATCTAGAAGTAATGAAGGGAACCTGTGGTTAAGTGCAGTATTAGTACACTTGTTTATACAATGTTATACTGATAGTTTTGTTAGCTACTTTCCTTAGGTATAAGGTTTTTGTATGTTTATTGAATATCAAGGTTTTTGTGATAATCTTGAGCTACAATGTTCTACTGCAACCGCTATTTGGCAACCCTTTGTACTAAATTGCGTATCGCGGAACAATAGCGGGTTGTTCAATTTCCTCTATATTACAGCGCTATAGAGCTGATATAGCCGCTATTTGACGACACTAGTGAATAATGGATGTGTGTGCCCCTTCACCATGGAGCAATTTTTCTTTGCTCATTTTACTTGTGGCTTTAACTCGATGCAACAGTTTTATAGCAGCTTAGTATTTTTATGATCTTGCACTAGAGAAATGCCAATGATGTCTTGGGATGTAGATTTGCAGTTATATTTTGGGATAAGATTTCATATATGGATGGATTCTCTTTGGGGCTTATTGTTATTTCATGTTTTGAGGACAGAGTTACCATTGATAATACTGAGAGATTAGATAGTGCTGCATTTGTGAATATTTTTATGTTCTCTTTTGGTTTACTTTGTAGGAGATCTTATCATTGTCTTGATTTTCCTGTTCTCTTCTCGTCTATAAAACTTTTTTTGCATCTATATGAAAGAAATCAATATGCAAGTAACCAGTTTATTAAAAATTGGTTCGGTAATAGTGCATGTGGGTTTGACCAGGGTATATGCGCAAATGTAGTCTGAAGTTGATCTGACCAGTTATTGCTAGTTTGGTTACGCTTGTTTCTAATTTTTTGTTTTCATCTTGGTGTTTTTTCATGCAAGTTCTTAACTTTTGGTATTCACATTTGAAACTTTGGCAGGATATGCTGATTAGCTTGAGATTGTTGATAATTAAGCGGGCAGAATGGATAGGTTGTAAGAATTTGGCTAATAAATTCGACCTTAAGATGCTTAGAGCCATTGGTATGTTTTATGCTTTTGTTTAAAACTTATCTGTGTGACTATTGAAATTTTCAGATGTACTCCCTCCGGCTCAAATTAGGTGTCCTCTTTTATAAATTTCTTTGTCTCAAATTATTTGTCCCTTTTACAATACCAATACAACATTTATTATTCTTTTCCACTAACATACCCTTATTTATTGCATTTCGATCATATATAACTACTCCACTAACTATAATTAATATGGGTGTTTTTGTAAATGACACATATTTTACCATTGGAATCAACACTATTAATAATTTCCTTAATACCCAATGTAAAACTCAAATGGGACCACTTCATATGAGACGGGGGGAGTATAATGGTGTTTTGTTTGGTTATGCAATATGTGTGCAAATCTTGTGTTTCTATCTTGTTGGTTTTATCCATCTATTTTTTATGGTTGACTTATATGATGTTAATTTTGAATCTTGATACCGTAGAGTTCTACAAGTTTCAGTTCAAAAATGAAAGAAGAAAAAAAAATCTCATGTACTTCAAGAATTGATTAAATTAATATTTCATAATGTTCTTTGTTTGTGGTGGTTATGTCCTTTCTTCCAATGTATGCAACTCTGGTATAGCTGGTTGGTATAGGACCTATAGCTGCATCACTTTAGGATTATTGTCTAGGGTATGACAAGCCGTTGATGTTTGATATTCTTTTCTGGTTGCGGAACATTTGCGTAAATTTTGTACATGCATTTAAGAATCTGTTATGTCATGTTGTTAAGAAGATTTTCTGTCTACACGAAGTATGTCACACATGTGTTTGATGTTGGTCATATCCATTTTAGAATGAATTCAACTAGTAGGATTCATCCAATTGGCATGAAGTTTAGTTGTTGTCACGCACTACATTCCTTTAGGACTTTGATAGTGAAATTGCACAATGTACATATTCATGATGAATTGTGTATTTTGTTGTTTTAATTTAATTCATCATATTATCAATGTAGGTTTGGCTGGGAAGAACTTTGCAGAAATTGGATGCTCTTTTATTGGATGTATGTCAGGAGTTGGAATATTGTATTGATATGTATTTTTTTTAATATATTTTGTATTGACGATATGTATTTTCTTTAATATATTGTATTGATATGTATTTTTTTTAATATTTTGGAATATTGATGTGAAAAGTTGTGGATTGATTATGTAATATCAAATTAGATAATATAACTTCCTTTTTGGCATTAAAATTATCCATATTTGTTTTTATATTTTTAATATAAAAGAAAAGAGCAAGTGTTAAGCTTATTTATTAAGCAATTTAAAAAAAAAAATATAGATTTCGCATCAGTCCTTAACTTATACCTGATGTGAAAAACACATATTTTACATCAGTCCTTAACTTATACCTGATGTGAAAACCCCGTTGTCAAATTTTAAAGTGCATCTATTACAACAGTGGAAAATAGAACTGATGTAGAAAATAGGTTTTCACATCAGTCCGTACCCGATGTAAAAAGTAGTGCACATACTACATCAAGCCACCTTACATCGGTTGACAACTGATGTAAAAAGTCATTTTCGACTGATGTAAAAAGTCATTTCTGTAGTAGTGAACACTACACTGAAACACTCCCCCTGAGCCAGAGACTCCCCCTGAAACACATCTTCACAGCTCTTTTTGTATTGCTTCTGAATTCTGAATAAAACTGTTAACTTCTGAAAAACAAAATCTGAATTCTGAAACCAAGTACATTCTGAACAAACACATTCTGAAACCAAACACAAGTTTTTCTCCCCCTTTTTAGCCAAATAATCTTGACAAAACACAGTCTTCACACAAGAAACACGAACTGACTTAGCATCAGACTCTGCATCAGACTCAGTTTTTGCACTAAGATTAGTTTCATCTTCAGCACCCTCACTTCCTGCTTGCTCACCCTCAGTAAACTGTAATTGCTATAATTCTTCATGCAAACAAACTCCCAGTTTACTCCTCAAGTTTTCAAACTGCTTGGCATCCAATGCTTTTGTAAATATGTCAGCAAGCTGTTCTTCTGTGTCAACATGTTCAAGCTGCACAACCTTCTCCTCCACAAGGTTTCTGATGAAGTGATGACGTATATCAATATGCTAAGTCCTGCTATGTTGTATGGGATTCTTTGAAATATTGATAGCACTCAAATTGTCACAATACAAAGTCATAACAGCCTGTTCAATATTATATTCTTCCAGCATTTGCTTCATCCACACCAATTAGGAACAACTGCTTCCAGCTGCTATATACTCAGCTTCAGCTGTAGACAATGATACACAATTCTGCTTCTTACTGAACCATGAAATCAGATTGTTACCCAGAAAGAAACATCCACCAGAAGTACTTTTTCTGTCATCTGCACTTCCTGCCCAGTCAGCATCACAATACCCAACTAACATAGAACTTCCACTGTGTGAGTACATAATGCCATAGTCACTGGTACTATTGACATACTTCAGAATCCTCTTCACTTGAGTCAAATGACTCATTTTTGGCTCAGCCTGATATCTAGTACAGACTCCAACAGCAAAGGTTATGTCTGGTCTGCTTGCAGTTAGATATAACAGACTTCCAATCATGCTCCTATACTGGCTTTGATCAACAGCAACACCTTGTTCATCTTTTGTCAATTTCAAGTGAGTGGCTGCAGGTGTTCTTTTATAGCTAGCATTCTTCATCCCAAACTTCTTGACTATATTCTTTGCATATTTGCTCTGTGAAATGAATATAGTGTCTTCCATCTTCTTGACTTGAAGACCAAGAAAATATGTTAGTTCACCCACAAGACTCATCTCAAACTCAGACTACATCTGCTGAACAAAGAGTTGAACCATCTGGTTTGACATTCCACCAAAGACAATGTCATCAACATATATTTGTGCTATCAATAAGCTTCCATCTTCCTCTTTCACAAACAGGGTCTTGTCAGTTCCTCCTTTTCTGTAGCCTTGAGTAACTAGAAACTGTGTGAGTCTCTCATACCATGCTCTAGGTGCTTACTTCAATCCATACAGTGCTTTCTTCAACTTGTAAACATGGTTTGGAAAATTAGGATCCACAAATCCCTTTGGCTGTTCAACATAAACCTCCTCTTGTAAGTACCCATTTAGGAAAGCACTCTTCACATCCATCTGAAACAGCTTGAATTTAAGAATACATGCTACACCCAAAAGTAATCTTATGGATTCTAATCTGGCCACAGGTGCAAAGGTTTCATCAAAATCAAGTCCCTCCACCTGAGTGTATCCCTGAGCAACTAACCTTGCCTTGTTTCTGGTCACAGTTCCTTGTTCATCTGATTTATTCTTGTAAATCCACTTAGTTCCAATGACATTCATGCCTTCAGGTCTTGGAACAAGGTCCCACACTTCACTTCTTTTGAACTGATTCAGTTCCTCTTGCATAGCATCAATCCAGAATTCATCAGTAAGAGCTTCTTTAATATTTTTCGGTTCAAATTTGGACACAAAACATGAATCAGTATTTACTGCATCTGATCTTCTGGTTCTGACTCCTTGATCAAGGTTCCCAATGATTAATTCTTTAGGGTGATCCTTCTGAATTCTAATTGAAGGTCCTTTACTAGTTGATACATGATCTGGATTAATCTCTCCTTCTTCAGACTCTACTTCATTTTCCACAACTGGTGCTTCTGACTGTTCTTCTGATGATACATCATCTGGTACCACATCAGAAACTTTTTCAGCAGGTAAATCATCTATCACAACATTGATAGACTCCATTACAACCTTGGTTCTGGAATTAAACACTCTATAAGCTCTGTTGTTTGCTGAGTAACCAAGAAAAATTCTTTCATCACTCTTGGGATCCATCTTTCTTCTGTTATCTCTATCAGCCAAAATGTAACACTTGCTACTAAAAACATGAAAATACTTGACAGTAGGCTTTCTTCCTTTCCATAACTCATACAGAGTAGAGTTAGTGCCCTTCTTCAGAGTCACCCTATTGTGAACATAGCATGCTGTATTCATTGCTTCTGCCCAGAACAGATAAGGTAAATTCTTAGCATGTAATATAACTCTGGCTGATTCTGCTAAGGTTCTGTTCTTCCTTTCAACTACACCATTTTGCTGAGGTGTTATGGGAGCTGAAAATTCATGCTTGATCCCTTCAGAAGCACAGAACTCAGAAAACGTACTATTTTCAAACTCCTTCCCATGATCACTTCTGATCCTGACAATGACATTATCCTTCTCTCTTTGTAACTGAGTGCACAGATCTTTAAACACATCAAAAGTATCTGAGTTTTCTCTAATGAAGCTTACCCAAGTGAATCTTGAAAAATCATCAACAACCACAAAAAGCATACTTTTTTCCTCCAATGCACTCAACTTGCATAGGTCCCATTAAGTCCATATGTAACAATTCAAGAACTTTAGTTGTTACCTAGTGCTCCAACCTTGGATGAGACTTTCGTGTTTGTTTACCAATCTGACATTCACCACAAATATTGTCTTAATTAATCTTCAGTTTGGGTAGTCCTCTGATGGCTTCCACATTCATGACTTTCTTCATGCCCTTCAGATTCAAGTGACCCAGTTTCTGGTGCCAGAGTCTGACTTCTTCTTCTGAACTTATGAGACAAGTGGACAGGCTTGTTTCTTCTTCAGACATCCACAAATAGCAGTTGTCCTTTGATCTACTGCCCCTCATCAGCACTTCACCTTCTTTACCAGTTACCAGACACTCCTCCTTGTTAAAGTTCACTTTCAACTCTTGATCACACAGTTGGCTTATGCTGATCAAATTTGAAGTTAGCCCTTTCACTAATAGCACATTGTCTAGTCTTGGTAATCCATCACTGATCAAGTCTCCAATTCCAAGAATTTCTCCTTTAGCTCCATCACCAAAAGTAACATAGCTGCTGGAATATGGTTTTAAATTACTTAACAACTTCTTCACACCAGTCATGTGTCTAGAACATCCACTATCAAAATATCAATCTTCCCTAGAAGAGGCTCTCAAAGATGTATGAGCTATGAGGCCAACATTATTACCTTTTGGTTTCCATACCTTCTTGACATTGATTTTGTTTGCAGCAGGTTCCACTTTTCTGTACTGAAAGTGCTTGGGATAACCATATAGCTTGAAACAGAATGGCTTTATGTGCCCCTTCTTACCATAGTGATGACATACCCATGGCTGAGTTCTCCTCTTTCTCTTAGATTTCTGAGGTTCCTTGTGATGTTTCCTCTTAGATGTGCCTATCATTGGATCATAAGTTCCAACATCAGGAATGAACCTCTTAGCAGGATTTTGCTGTTTGATGTTCAAAGTCTTATCAACAAACCCTATGCCATTTGGTTTCCCTTGGTTCTGACACTCCAATATCTCCTCCAGCACATCAGTACCAGTATTTAACATTCTGACTTGCTTCTTCATATGATCCAGTTGAGAATTCAGTTGGCTTACCTCATCTTTGAGATCAAAATTTTGTGCTAGAAGGTCACTCCTTTCAGCATGCAGTTGACTGATGGTCTTCTTCTGATCCACTAGTTGTTTACAAACTTCTACACTTCTGCTTTATAGATCTTTGTAATTGTTAGCCAGTTCTTCATAAGACAATTTATCAACACTGGCCTCAGACTCTGATGGAGCTTCAGACTCTGATAGTGCTTCAGACTCTGACAAAGTTTCAGACTCTGATAATGCTTCAGACTCTGAAAGTGCTTCTGAGGCTTTAGCTTTAACATCAGACTTGTATCTTCCAGTTAGGGCAACAACATGCTTAGCAGATTCACTTTCTACTTCACTTTCTGAGTCATCTTCATCAGACCAAGAAACAATCAAGCTTTTCTTCTGTTTCTTGAGGTAAGTAGGACATTCTGACTTGATATGACCATATCCTTCACACTCATAGCACTGAACTCCCTTTGATTGATTGCTCTTCTCATCAGTCTTTGTCTTTTTCAAATCACTTTGTTGCTTGCTGATGTTGAATATGTTCTTTTGTCCATTTGATTTGGATATCATGTCAACATGTTTCAGAATCTTGTTAAACTGTCTCCCCAGCAACACAAGTGCCTCTGATAAGCCTTCATCATCCTCATTAATCCCTTGTTGATCCTCAGCATCAGTATTGACAGCGAAAGTAACTCCTTTCTCTTTCTTCTCAGTACGGTTACTGAAGGCTGTCTCAAAATTCAGCAAGGATCCTATTAACTCCTCAACCTTCATACTGGAGATGTCATGTGCCTCCTCAATAGCAGTCACTGTAACATCCCGCTTATAAGTATCAGCTAATTGTGTAAGAAGTCATTAAGCAAGCATGACAATTTGAAAATATTAAGCAATGGCATTATGGTAAATATTGGTAAAGGGGGGATTATTTAAAAATGGAACAAGATATTTTCCATTTCATTATTCTTTCCATTCTTCTTCTTCTCTCACGCCATCTCCTCTTCTTCTCCCTTAATCATCAACAAACTTCATCTCTCAACCCTCAATCCTTGGACAAATCAAGCAAGCATCAAGTTGGGAGGTTAAAGCAAGAAAAGGGAAAAGAAACAAGGAAGAAAAAGAAAGGAATTGGAAGCTAGGGTTGGAGGAAAGTTTGGCAAGCAAGGAATCAAGCATTACCAGCACCAACTAAGGTTCAAGGTGAGCTCCCTAGGGTTTTATAACCCCTTTTGAGAGTTGTTTATGCTTAGAGCATTTTTTTATAAAAGCCCTAATTTATGTTAATTGTTAAATCATTGTTCCAGCCATGTTTAGATGATTTATAAGCTTAAGAAAATCCTTTTTATGCCATTTGGGAAGCTTGGGTGTGTTAGGATGGCTTGGAATGATGAAAAATACCATTTTTGAGATTTCTGGACCTGTCATGGTCGCTACAGCGAGCTGGAGCTCGCTACAGCGACCAGGCAGAATTTTATTCTGCCTACTGTCGCTACAAGCGCAGGCTTGTCGCTTCAAGTGCAGGCTTGTCGCTACAAGCGCAGGCTTGTCGCTACAAGCGCGGAGGCCCAGACAGCACTTGACAGCTTTGCTGTTTTGGGTGTTCTGGGACGCGTAGGCATGGTTTTTCGCATCCGTTTTCTCCGTAAACATTTTAGAAACATTTACCATCATTCTAACACATTCAAGAGGCTCCCAAAAGGGATGAAAATGTATGGAACAAGGATTATGCATTGACTTAGATTAGTCTGATTTAAGAGGGTAAAGTCCAGACGAATATGCAAATGATCTAGCAACTATGTAGTGGCTTATGATAACGATAAGCCTATGATCCTATACATATAGGTTATGATTTGGAAGATTAGTTCCCTCAAGAAATGCATTAAGTATTCAAAAGCTTATAGCAATTATTAGACGTACTTTTAAGTACGAAAGTTAAGAATTACTGAGGATAAGAATGATCCAATGATCAAGGTTAAGAACCTATTTATAGGTTAGATATTTAAGAATGATTACATAAGAATGCATTAGATATGCACAAGAGATATGAAACGTAATAAATAGGCTTATGAACGAAAGTTAAGAATTTAATGTTAAAGAATATACGTGTTCATCAGACTCCGGATTATGCCGGATGTGATTTCTCCGAAAGGGTTATCCACACGTAAGTTATAAGACTATTATTTTTAAAGAATGAGAATTAATTATAAGATGGGCTTGATGTGTCTCTCGTATGCTCGCCAGTTAGTATACGAGGGGTTCCTGTGAAGTTACCGCCTTTAATGGCAGCCGGAACGGTGAAGTTACCGCTCGTGAGGGCAGCTACACATCCAAGTCTATAAAGTTAATGTGTCTCCTGTCTGCTCGTCAGTTAGTATACAGGGGGTCCCCGTGAAGTTACCGCCTTAAATGGCAGCTGGGACGGTGAAGTTACCGCTCGCGAGAGCAGCCACACAAAAGATAAGAGGAGTCCGGTGTTAGCCTGATATGATAGGAATTTTCACTGGTAAGATGGGAGATGTACTTCGGGGTTACTCCACCCGGATGCACTCCGTAAAATGAACCAAGATAATGATTGTTTGTTCAACCCTAACTTCTAACTTAACGTGATATGAAAGATGATACGAATATGAAACGAATATGTATATTTTTATATGTAATACGAGGCATGATGATTAGTTCCTAGAGAACGAGATGTGATCATAGGATGTCCCCAAGATCACTACGTATAAGACTAAGATAAGAATAGAGTATGAAATGCATAAGATTATGTGAATGACAAGTATAAGAAAATAGAGACAAGACAATGAAGCGATCCTAGGTTTTCCCCTTGATCGCGAATTATGTAGAGAATGACAGCGATCGTGGGTATCCCCAAGATCGCTAAGAGTAGGCACGGCGACCCTAGGTTTCCCCCGTGGTTGCCAACAGTAGGTTGGGTTGGAGCTCACTGAGACGTATGTCTCACCCCAATCCTTCTGGTGCAGGTTCATAGGTTAGCAAGCGATGTTCATGAAGATCTTCAGGAAGATGCTGGATGGAGTGCAGATGCTCGTCATGGCAAGCTCAGGAGGTTGATAGATTTTATATATGTATATGAACATGTATTATTATGAGATTTGGATATTTATGTAAACGAGCAAATTGTACTCATTCAGTGATTTGTATATATATTATTGTAAATTTTAATGTATCCGATATCAGATTAACGCACATGCTAATATACTAGTTAAAGTTAGTATGGGTGTTACAAATGGTATCAGAGCAGGTCGATTCAGACCGTGCCTTGGGTCATTAAAGTTTCAATAAAAGTAGTGGGACCATTGGGTTCCGGATATTGTTCTAAAGGTCACATCTAGCTGAGCCTGATCAACTCAGTCTAGTATATGACAGTTAGGATAAATGTCCGAGAGCTGAATGTGACCAAGGAGGAATGAAGTTTGTGAAGGGCGAAGACTAAGGTGGTAGAATTGTTTGACGGAGTTGGAGAAGGAGTAATCAACGCCAAATAGTGGCCATCGAACCGTAAAGTGACTAAGTTTGATTATGGCAGAGTTACAGGAGTGTCAGAAATATTTAAGGATAAGGTGAAGAACCTTGACACAGTTGGACGCGTCATTAAGAGATGTCTCATAGGAGGAGACACGAACATTATGGAACCATAACTGGAACCGTAGTTGAGAAGTGGTATTAAGGACCTCGTGTGAGGAATCGAAGGACTCGCGTACTCAACTTGGATGAGATTTTAAATCCAATCAGTAAAGAGATTTGATTAGTGTTTAAGAGGATTAATTGGGACAGATGAAGCTGCAGAGTCTGAACTTGCTGGAATTATCGTGCCACGAGAGTTTTTATCGTGCCACGATCATATGGATCAGTATATCCATCGTGCCACGACCCATGCTTCTCGTGCCACGAGAATGACAGTGGAGCACTCCTTAAGAAGAAAAGATGGTATGCAATCTAGGACCCAAAATGGATGAGTAAGTAGTAATGATAATACCTGTTGCACACCAAAGCGTGTTTCAGGATATGTTTTGTTGGTAAGCAGATTTGAAATAAGCTAAGTTCAAAGAAAAGTTTTATACCAAGAGAAGTGAATCAGATTATTTTGTTATGATGAGCCATCGAGATGTTTTATACGAGAAACGCAAGCTCAGCAACAAGTAAATGATTTCTCAGAACAGGATATTGAATAATAAGTTGGAGTCTTTTGATTGGATGAAGAAGACGAATTTAAGAGGTCACATGGTTATAGTAGACCAGTTTTGAAGGATAATCGGAATATTCAACTATATGCAGAATTATTCAGATGGTAAGATCAGGATTTGAATGGTGAATGCACTAACGAGTTGCTGAATGCATCAAAAGGTAATGATGAGGTTTTGAAGCTCAAGATCAATTAACTGGAGGGATTCGAAGGTAACCTAAGAGATATGGTAAGACCTTAGAGACCGTAATTGTCTCGGAAAGATTATGAGTATGAAATTCTCATGGATAAAGATAGAACGATTAGTAATGGGACTTAAACCCTCAGTAGATTCAGTATATGAAAGATGTGAACCTCCAGAAATCATAGAATGTTCTAGGAGATGCCACAAGTGATTGTGTGTGGACTTAAGCTGCTCCAGGTATACTTTTAGGTCGGTTTCTGCAATGATAAAACGATAATACATGTTGGATTGACCATGAGATGGTCACAGAAATCGGAGCATGGAGAATAAGCTAGAACCAGTGTATAAGCTGTTTTGACGGAATCACTGCTTGGTCCGTAGTGGTTGATGAAAATTGTTACAGGTTTCGACATATTTTTGAGAAAGTAAGTATACGGTTTATGTCCGAAAGGAAAACCAAGTCAGATGACGATCAGTCAGTAAGTTGAACAGGTGGTTTAAGCCACAAGAGAATAAACAAACGTAAGATGATTCTGCTGTGTAAGCTACGGGTCATTAAGGAACAAGTCAGCCAGAGAATTTTATAATGGTGTATTACCCCTCCTCCGAAGTGATTTGTTTAAATCAGAGTTGCGCAGCGGAGTAGTAAACCAAGAATGAATTAATGAGCAAATGCTAAGCTGTAGCTTAGGGAACGAGAAGATGATAAGTGCATAATTCTTATAATATGGAATAACAGTAAGTATAGACGACCTGAACTTATCACAAGTTCTAATGGAGAATTTTGGAAGTTAAGTTGAGGAGTATTTCAAACCTCGAAAACCCATGAGAATAGGAATATTGAGATAGTTTAAGAATATGTGGTAAGGTATAAGAAGGATGTGTTCCTACCAGGTTAAGTCTTAAGTGAATGAAGTCACTGCTAGTAAGGTAACCCAGCTATTTTAGCTCAATAATTTCAAGCAGACTCGAGGAGTAAGTTTAACCAAGAGAGAATTGTTCATGAGCCAACAACGGTATAGGTTACGCTTGCAAGGTAATATATTTGAATCAGAGGCATTGATCAGAAACGATAATGCAGTGGCATATAAGTTATTTCACATTATACCCACGTTATGTCAACATGTAACCTATACCAGGTTATGTTTAATAAAGCATACTTATTGGGCGGAGGTTATGCTACTCAGATAGTGATGTAGCTCATTCCTTTTCAGTTATGTGACCTATATAAGTCACAAAGGTACGAAGCTAGTAACGCTTAAAGTGAAAAGATGCCAAACAGAACAGGTTTGTGTTATCGAACGCGTTTTAGTTAAGAATATTCAAGGATCTTGAACTCGATGTCCAGAATGAGAAATAAGTTTATGATGCTGATAGAATGTAACAATAATTTACGGGTTGTTGTACATTTAAGAAATAAGCATGAGTAACATTGGCGGGGCAAACTTGGCAAGCCAGTTGAAAGGCAAATCCCGGATGTTACAAAATGAGTTAAGAGTAAGAAAAGATTCCCAATTGAGGTGGTAATGTCTCAAATGTGTTACGTTTAAGAATGACGTCCCGTTAGTCGGACGAAGATGAGGTGATGTATTGTGTACCCGTCAGTAGTGTACACGTGCTTGCTTATGTATGTAAATTATATGCTATGATTTGTGCTATGTGTTAATATGTGAGACTACTTACACCACTCCTCACTTGGGCTAGACTCCTATGAGTTTGGATTATTGGTGTAGAACATATTTATGCTACGGCCAGAACACAAGAATAAGACGTGATATAAATGTTGGAGGAACATCAAACTCCCAGTAATGAAGATTGATTTCTAAGTTATTAAGATAAGAGACGTCGTAGACCAATTGAACGGAACAGGAGCAATCTGTAAGAATTCCGCAAATCTTTGAGATTTTCATAGTGAAGGTAATGAGTGCGATTGTGATAAGTAGCACCTCGTGATGTCAGGTGTCCTTCGGTGAAAGGATGATTCTATATGGAATGGTGATATAAGATTATACGTAATATGTCGTCGTAGGAGATAAAGGATGAATATCCGAAATCAATGGAAACTAATTGGGGATATTAAAACGACCCAATGTCGTCAAAGTAAGATTTCGCGGACTACGAAGAAAGTTTATGAAGTCCAGTATGAATGGCTAGGGCTTAATGATTTCAATTTGAATTTGCAAGAAGTGTATGTATAAGAGACATAGTCAAGTGAGTCGGGTAAATTGGTTCTGATAACCATATTCCATTACGTAGGGATTATGTAATGTATGCCAAGCCTTTCAGATAAAGAAGAGATTGACGAGTATTATCAACTTACGGAGTTGAAAGACCATGAGATCTCGAAAAGTAAGATGAGTAGAGAATTGTCTAATAAGGAAAGAAGTATTAAGGATTTCTTTTAATATGTGATTTCAAGGGGTTTCTAAATTTCGAGGACGAAATTTCTTTAAGGGGGGTAGATTGTAACATCCCGCTTATAAGTATCAGCTAATTGTGTAAGAAGTCATTAAGCAAGCATGACAATTTGAAAATATTAAGCAATGGCATTATGGTAAATATTGGTAAAGGGGGGATTATTTAAAAATGGAACAAGATATTTTCCATTTCATTATTCTTTCCATTCTTCTTCTTCTCTCACGCCATCTCCTCTTCTTCTCCCTTAATCATCAACAAACTTCATCTCTCAACCCTCAATCCTTGGACAAATCAAGCAAGCATCAAGTTGGGAGGTTAAAGCAAGAAAAGGGAAAAGAAACAAGGAAGAAAAAGAAAGGAATTGGAAGCTAGGGTTGGAGGAAAGTTTGGCAAGCAAGGAATCAAGCATTACCAGCACCAACTAAGGTTCAAGGTGAGCTCCCTAGGGTTTTATAACCCCTTTTGAGAGTTGTTTATGCTTAGAGCATTTTTTTATAAAAGCCCTAATTTATGTTAATTGTTAAATCATTGTTCCAGCCATGTTTAGATGATTTATAAGCTTAAGAAAATCCTTTTTATGCCATTTGGGAAGCTTGGGTGTGTTAGGATGGCTTGGAATGATGAAAAATACCATTTTTGAGATTTCTGGACCTGTCATGGTCGCTACAGCGAGCTGGAGCTCGCTACAGCGACCAGGCAGAATTTTATTCTGCCTACTGTCGCTACAAGTGCAGGCTTGTCGCTTCAAGCGCAGGCTTGTCGCTACAAGCGCAGGCTTGTCGCTACAAGCGCGGAGGCCCAGACAGCACTTGACAGCTTTGCTGTTTTGGGTGTTCTGGGACGCGTAGGCATGGTTTTTCGCATCCGTTTTCTCCGTAAACATTTTAGAAACATTTACCATCATTCTAACACATTCAAGAGGCTCCCAAAAAGGATGAAAATGTATGGAACAAGGATTATGCATTGACTTAGATTAGTATGATTTAAGAGGGTAAAGTCCAGACGAATATGCAAATGATCTAGCAACTATGTAGTGGCTTATGATAACGATAAGCCTATGATCCTATACATATAGGTTATGATTTGGAAGATTAGTTCCCTCAAGAAATGCATTAAGTATGCAAAAGCTTATAGCAATTATTAGACGTACTTTTAAGTACGAAAGTTAAGAATTACTGAGGATAAGAATGATCCAATGATCAAGGTTAAGAACTTATTTATAGGTTAGATATTTAAGAATGATTACATAAGAATGCATTAGATATGCACAAGAGATATGAAACGTAATAAATAGGCTTATGAACGAAAGTTAAGAATTTAATGTTAAAGAATATACGTGTTCATCAGACTCCGGATTATGCCGGATGTGATTTCTCCGAAAGGGTTATCCACACGTAAGTTATAAGACTATTATTTTTAAAGAATGAGAATTAATTATAAGATGGGCTTGATGTGTCTCTCGTATGCTCGCCAGTTAGTATACGAGGGGTTCCTGTGAAGTTACCGCCTTTAATGGCAGCCGGAACGGTGAAGTTACCGCTCGTGAGGGCAGCTACACATCCAAGTCTATAAAGTTAATGTGTCTCCTGTCTGCTCGTCAGTTAGTATACAGGGGGTCCCCGTGAAGTTACCGCCTTAAATGGCAGCTGGGACGGTGAAGTTACCGCTCGCGAGAGCAGCCACACAAAAGATAAGAGGAGTCCGGTGTTAGCCTGATATGATAGGAATTTTCACTGGTAAGATGGGAGATGTACTTCGGGGTTACTCCACCCGGATGCACTCCGTAAAATGAACCAAGATAATGATTGTTTGTTCAACCCTAACTTCTAACTTAACGTGATATGAAAGATGATACGAATATGAAACGAATATGTATATTTTTATATGTAATACGAGGCATGATGATTAGTTCCTAGAGAACGAGATGTGATCATAGGATGTCCCCAAGATCACTACGTATAAGACTAAGATAAGAATAGAGTATGAAATGCATAAGATTATGTGAATGACAAGTATAAGAAAATAGAGACAAGACAATGAAGCGATCCTAGGTTTTCCCCTTGATCGCGAATTATGTAGAGAATGACAGCGATCGTGGGTATCCCCAAGATCGCTAAGAGTAGGCACGGCGACCCTAGGTTTCCCCCGTGGTTGCCAACAGTAGGTTGGGTTGGAGCTCACTGAGACGTATGTCTCACCCCAATCCTTCTGGTGCAGGTTCATAGGTTAGCAAGCGATGTTCATGAAGATCTTCAGGAAGATGCTGGATGGAGTGCAGATGCTCGTCATGGCAAGCTCAGGAGGTTGATAGATTTTATATATGTATATGAACATGTATTATTATGAGATTTGGATATTTATGTAAACGAGCAAATTGTACTCATTCAGTGATTTGTATATATATTATTGTAAATTTTAATGTATCCGATATCAGATTAACGCACATGCTAATATACTAGTTAAAGTTAGTATGGGTGTTACAGTCACTTTCATGTCAAATCTTCTAGGAAGAGACCTGAGTATCTTTCTCACATTTTTTTCATCAGACATTTTCTCTCCAAGAGAATCAAAAGAGTTAGCCATATCCAGAACATTCATATAAAAGTCTTGTATGTTCTCATCCTCTAACATCTTCATATTTTCAAATTTGGTGGTGAGAAGTTGAAGTCTGGACAACTTTACCATTGAAGTGCCTTCATGAGTAGTCTTGAGAATCTCCCAGGCATCCTTGGCTACAGTGCACTGCTTGATCAATCTGAACATGTTCTTGTCCACTCCATTGAATAGAGCATTCAAAGCTTTGGAGTTTCCATGAGCCAAATCATCCTCATCCTTGGACCATTCTTCCTCTGGTTTCAACACAGTAGTCTTCTCTCCATCTATGTCCAGCACAACAGGATGTTCCCAACCCTTCAAAACAGCTTTCCAGGTCTTACTGTCTATAAATTTCAAGAAAGCAGCCATACGAGATTTCCAATACTCATAGTTGGAACCATCTAACAGAGGTGGTCTATTAACAAATCCTCCTTCCTTGTCCATAATGCCAAAAAAAACCTTCCCTGGAGCTCACCCAATAATAGGCAGGGTGCCTGCTCTGATGCCAATTGAAATTCTGGCAGGTACTGAAACTGATAGTAAAACAGAGTGCAAAAACCGCAAAACAGAGTACGATCAGAAGCAGCAAAATAAGGAGAAAATAAAAGACACAGTTGATTTGTTAACCCAGTTCAGTGACAAACACACATACGTCTGGAGGCTACCAAGCCAGTAAGGAAATCCACTAAATAGTACTAATTTAAAGACTCATGACAACTGCCCCTATTTCACAGCCTTATCACTTAATCACTACCCGTATAGATTTCTACCTAGGAACTCCTAGCTATAAGATCCCACTTACTTCCTAATCAAGTAATCACTGCCCCAGTGATTATCAGACTCTTAACAAATCAAAGACAAAGACATTCTTCAAAACAACAAAAACATCACTTTTGCTTAAAAGCTTTAAGTGAGCACAACTCAATAACAAAACAACCAACTCTAACACTTGAGTGGTGCACAGAAAAACAAAGCACTAAGCTTACACAGACTCAAAAACCTAAGACTCTCTCTATAATTTCTGTTTTTGATCAATACTTCTTCAATAGCAGCGTCTTCCTTATATAGTCTTCAGCAGCACATAATTCTGAAAATAATCTTCAACAAATATGTTTCCAAAATTCTTTAGAAACAAATAGAAGCTCACATATTATTCAGAAATATATTTTCCAAAGATTGCTTGAAAATATATTCTTAAATAACAGGAACAAATCTTCAACAAAGATCTTCACACGAATTAATCTGCCTTCTAGAAACATCAGCTCGGATAACACTTCAATCAAATCTTCGAAAGATTATGTGAGAGAATTAACAGCTCCAAGACACAAATTCTGAACGCAGAAACCAGCTTCTGAACATGCTTCTGAAATGCAGCTTCTAAAGGTCATCAAAAGTCAGCGTCTAAACAGTGCGTCTGAAGGTCAACGAAAGTTAGTGTCTAAACAGTGCGTTTAAAGGTCAACAAAAGTCAGCGTCTGAACAGTGCGTCTGAAGTCCTTCGCAGAGAAAAGTGGCGTCGCAGAGCAAAGTCATCAGCTTCTGAACCAGCTTCTGAAGAACTGTTCACCCAGCTTCTGAAGACACATATTTGAGATATCAGCTTCTGAAGACGATTTGCTTGTACAATTGATTTTAGCAAAACATGTAGCCAACAACCAAATATCCAACAGAGATGAGTTTAAAAGAGAAAGAAAATGTTTTTGTTATTTTGTTGATTTGGAAAGACAAAGTCTTTTGCCTACGTACCCGAGCGGGATCAAAATCATGTAGTTCGGGGTAAAAAATCGAGTGATTGGTTTTGATTGATTTTAAAGTTCTGAAAATGTTCTTGAGAAGATAAGAGGCCGAAAAGGCATAGAAAAATAAAAATGTGAGTTGATTGATTTTTATTGAATAAAAAGTTTGATTAATTAAAAATTGATTAAGATTTGATTAATAAAGATAAGACACTTGGTTTAAAATCCAAGATTGAAAATTTTTTGAGATTTTTTATGAAATGTTTTTGATTTTGACTATTTGACTTTTTTTTGAGAAAGTTTTGATTAATTCCTAGGGTCCAAGACTAGAGCAAGCTGAGATATTAGAGCGCGCCAGATCCCTCAAAATGACGTTGGATCAAGTGAGGATCATTTTCCTCGGATACGGTCATTATTACATTTTTATCGTTTTGACATAAAGCAGAATAAATAAATGTGAGTGTCGGTGCAATATTCTCATTTATATTTTACATTGTCCCTAAATACATTCTAATACAATAAAAAAAATGACAAAATAATAAATAAAATAAAATTGCAAATGCACTAAAATAAATATGCTAAAATAAATAAAGAAAATAACAATGCATGAAATGCAAAACAATAAATAAATATGTTGCATAAAAAAATAAACAAAGAAAATAAAAAATGCATGAAATGCAAGACATAAAATAAATAAGGAAAATAAAAATGCATGAAATGCAAGACAAAAAATAAATATGTTGCATAAAATAAATAAAGAAAATAAAAATGCATGAAATGCAAACAAAAATAAATATGTTGCATAAAATAAATAAAGAAAATAAAAATGCATGAAATGCAAGGCATAAAATAAATATGTTGCATAAAATAAATAAAGAAAATAAAAAATGCATGAAATGCAAGGCATAATACATATGTTGCATAAAATAAATAAAGAAAATAAAAAATGCATGAAATGCAAGACAAAAATAAATATGTTGCATAAAATAAATAAAGAAAATAAAAAAAATGCATGATGTGCTGAAAATTAAAGACAATAAAATAAAATGCTTGATAAATAAAGAAATTAAAAAAATAATAAATAAATAACTAAAAAGAAATAAAAGAAAGAAGAATAGGAAAGATAGATGGGGGGTGCAATAAGGGAAAAGGGGGGTGGAGAAATGAAAGCAGTAGAGAGGAGAAAGAAGAGTGGAATTGGGCCGAAAATGAGCTTAGTCAAGTGGGAGGGTATTTATTAATTTTTCTGATTTTTCCCTTCACTTCTTTCTCTCTCTTCTTCTCTGAAAATTTTCAGTGGCCGGAAGGTTTCTCCTGCGCGGCGACCGCCAGCGGCGCCACCGCGCCGGAGTGAAAAAAACTCCTTTTCAAAATTTTTTTACATTTTTAAACATCCATTTTTCTCCTTTTCTCAAAAACCATGTCGGATTTCTCTAAAACTTTTTAGAAATTACTAGATCTAAGCTTGAATTTTTCAAAAAAAAATCACCTCGTTTTGGTTTGATTCCTGGCTTGGTAAGTTTCGGTTTGGGTTCGGCTCAAATGATTTTGGGTCAGACTCGAATGATTTTGTTACGGTTTTAAGTTATTGATGGATTCAGTTTGGTTTTTGATGATGGTTCTATGGTATTAGTTTTGTGGTTTTGGTTATGTTTGTGATGATTGAGTTTGATTTTGTGATTTTGGTTGAGCTTGAATTCGATTATGTGATGCTTGTGGTTGAGCTTGAATTCGGTTCTGTGAGAAATGTGATTGTTTGGATTCAGATTATGTTGTGGTTCTTGATTTGGTTCTGTGAACTTGGTTTCTAAAAAGAATAGAAGAGGATGAAGAGAAAAAAAAAAATTTGACTGTGTTGGTAGTTTGTGGTGGACTGAGGGTGGTTCAGTGGTGGTTCTGGGTGGTTTGTACTCTGACTATCTCTGACTCCTACTGACTTTTTGGGACTGTGTGAATAGTACATTTAATGTACTATTTATAGCACAAAAAATTAGGGTTAGATGAAATTGGACAAAAATACCCCTCTGATATTTGGACCAAAAAACAGACTAAAAATAACTGAAAAAAAATAAAAACAGTAAAAAGAAAAAAAAACGAAAATAAAAATAAAAATTAAAATAATAAAAATAAAAGAATATACTAATAAAAAAATAATTTGAAAAAGAAATAGATAATAATATAAAAAATATTAACAATATAATAAATAAAATAAAAACGGTCGCCTTCGGAACAAAAATGAGGTATTTTAAAATACCTCCCTGCCGAAATTTCGTCTGAAACGACGAAGATTTCCGGCTTAAAAATGCGAGAAAAACGAATCGAAAATGGGTCAAAAATGGGGTACGACAATACCATTTACCCGTAAATGACCAAAATACCCTCAATCACTAAAAATCTACTAACTCACCAATTCTCCCAATAAATAAAACAATTAACTAATATAATAATATTAAATAAATCCAATACTAAAAATCTGGATGTTACATAAGGCAGTGACAAGGCTATGCAAAATTTTAAAAAAGAAGCTCGTAATCAACCTTAGGAAAGAGTGGAAGGGGATGAATTTCATTGAGAAGCTCGTAATCAACCTTATGTTGGACAAGTCTATAACTTAAAAGATGTGCTCACACTACAAGTAAAGCTTGACTTAAAAGTCATATATTATTGTCCATAACACCAAGCTGGGTGGGGGATATGGATATGATGTTGGAATTAGGTCTAAATAAAGATTAATTTCATAAGACATGCTCAGTACAAAATAATTAAAAAATTCATTAGCAAAAGAAAATAAAACATCGAACATGAATATGATCGGATCTACAACATGTTTGATCTATCAAAGATATAGATTAATAGTATTAGCATTACCTGATTCATGATGAAAAGGTTCGCTCGCAACAAATCTGAAACACATCAAAAACATAAGAAAATTAGCGACGAATAATTTGGTTCTTCCTCAACCGGTACATTTTTGCCTCAAGTTCTCTTCAGATGAGGAGAAAAGAGAATATGTCGTGTACGGTGTATTAGGGACCATAACCTCTTATAGTGTGATGTTTCCCATTATTCCGTTAATGTGTCATCCAGACATCCACTCATATTTAGTTCATATCAATTAACTAATGGGTTTTGCTACAATAAACCCACTCCTTTTCATGAAGTAGCATTTTAGCAACCAACACCTTTTAACTTGGACTAAAAAACCCACTTTTTGTTTTTAGAACTCTCAGAAGCAACATTGTCCTGCGTGAGGCAGATAGAGGCACGTGCGAGGCACCCAACAGACCAATCAGAAGCCAACATTACATTGACGAGTGTGACGCGCGAGGCGCATGAGCCCATGCACGAAGCTGAAAATTTTCTATATAAACCTAGTTTCGCGTGAGAAGTGAGGGTTGGAATTTTGATGGATCTCAGGTTCAAGGTGTGATCCAGCAATCCTAAGGTGGCATTTTTGAATGCTTGGAAACAAGTTTGAAGATCAAGACCCGTGTGTATGTAGTTGTCTTCCACCTTTTACATTATGATGTTTATTAATTTTTTTTTGAAAAGGCCAAAATAAAATATAATATTTTAAACAAACCAAATGTCTTTGTTTCCAGCACAAGGAGTGCGTGAAAATACTAAAGGTCTGATTACAATGATACTATACAAACCCAGAAAAAAAAAACAAAAAAAAGGAAAGGAAACAACTACGAAATAGATCTCAAACACTGAAGATGATTAAGCCATCAGTTACGGTAATCGTAAATGAGAGTAGCATATCTCACTTTCAATAACCAATAAGACTGAAGCTTAAATTTTCACATAAAGAATCCATATTATCCCCCTCGTGCAAAAATATGCGACTTTTTTTCTTTCTAAAGAACCCACACAGAAGAGAGCCATATAATCTTTAAACTCAATCGAACATGCTTAGAAAAACCACTTAAGCAGTAAAAATGTTCAAGATGTGGTGAAATATCTCCATGGTGCAATGCAACAATGCTTAACCAATTTGAAACAATGGACCAAATTCTACCAAAAAGGTCACATCTGACAAATAAGTGACCATGTCCTCATTCATGCCACATCCTCCCATACACCTTTGATCGTTATGATGAAGCATCCTTCTCCTAAATAAATTAGCTTTAGTTGGAATACAGTTGAGAAGCAGACGCCAAGCCAAGAGACTAACTTTAAGAGGAACCGATTTAATCCCAAGAATATTAGAATTAACATATGTATTGTTATTATTCACCGATGCCAAGAATTGATAAGCACTGCTGACATAGTAGTTTCTGGACTGATGTCACTGCCAAACCCACCTATCCACCGCAAAATCTTGCAAAGCTATATAAGTTATTGCATTCCCCCACTTGTTCTTCCTCCTAAGCCAACAACCTCCTTCTCCACTTCCACGCCTCTCCTCCGTTATCATTAGGCATGGAAATGGGGCGGAGTGGAGACAAGTTTTACCTTCCACATCCTCATACCCTACTTCCATATACTTACCTGTTACCCTACCCATACCCAACAGGGATGAGAAATCGAATCTCATCCCCGTCCCCGACGGGTTCGAGTATCCCCGGCCCAACCCCACCCCCGAGCACAATGTTGCAATGCATTATCCAGCAAAGATATGATGACGATCAATAGCTGTGGTGATTGAGAAAAGAAAGGCCTAGAATGTGAGATATGGAAGGAGAAAAGAGAGAACTATGATAAGTGAGTGTCATCTGAAAGATTAGACTCTAACTACGTGAGTGAAATGATTTAGAGTTGGGTTTCTATTTATATAAAAGGGATAGTAAATTGATTTTCTACATTCGGGACGGGTTTGGGTATGAGTTCGGGTGGGTAATTACTATATCCCTGTTTCCCGTCCCGTACCTGTGTTTTGAAATCGAGGAAAACCCAAACCCAGTCAAAGCGAGGAAAACCCGTCAAATTGAGTTTGGTTTGGGCGGTTACATGTAGGTATGGATTTTGTTGCCATGTCTAGTTATCATGTATATCCAAACTTTTATATATTAGGATTGAATGATGTACCTTTATGGTAGGTATGGTCGAAAGCATGTGATCCATGAGTCATTTTCTTAACTCAATTCAAATTATGTTTATTCAATTTAATATATCTTGCTCTTAATGCTTTTCAAATTCTAAACCACTTTGAATTGATTTTAGGTTATAGATCGCTACTAACACTAAATTCTCCTCTCAATATGTTATAGATCTTGTTCTTAATGATATTTTATAAATATTTATATTCAATTAAATGAATAAATTTAAATATTAATTTAAGAAATAATATAATATTTTCATATTATGAAATAATTTATAAAAATTTAGTATCGATTTATATAAATATTTTAGTTAATATCCTAACCTAACCTTCATTAGAAATATAAGAATATAAAGTGATTTCATTAGATTCAAGAATGCGAATTGAAATTAATGTAATATATTAAAGTGAATTTGTGGTAGATATTTAGTCCTTAAAACATTTGGTTTAGAGTTCGATGTAAGACCAAAACGAATAAAAATATATGTTAGAGGATGTAAACTCTTTAGAATAACTAGAAAGTTAGTCATTACAGTTGCGTGAAGGGATATCTTAGTTTTCTTAAAATAAAATAAAAAACTGAATTTCTATTTACGGATCTTAACTTAACACATTTGTAAATAGAAAATACAAATTTTATAATGATTTGTGCTATGCATCCGTTTTTTAAAGAAAAAAACTACTTTAATTATCGATAAAACTTAAAATAGAAAAAAAAATGCTTTCAAAAATTAAACTGGCTAGTACCATTTTCCTACAAATTTTATGGCAGTTAATTCTTTCACACACTTTAATCCAAATATCATGTTGCTTTTCATCATCCTAAATATCATACTTGCAATAAGGTTAAGGGCTGTCACTCGTCTAGGTTTCCGTACACATCAGTGTCATTATTAAAGTGAGGACTTACACTCTCACATGCAATTGAAACGAGACAAATGTTGAAATTCTTAAATTGTTATCTAAAGGAACCACACCGCACACAAATCTTAAAACCTAACTACATACCCTAAGGATCCCTAATAAATTAAAGACATTAGGATAAAAGTCATATGTAACGATTCTGATTAAAGAAAGACTCCAATCTTAAACCATAATCTAAGTTCAATCCAGATGCTAGGTATGTCACCCCCTTAATGTAAGAAAGCAATAATGCGTGGAACATATGAAAATTAAATATAACTCAGATCATAAATGAATAAACGACTTGTATTAATAAAATACAACAAATAAATTGAAGTTCATCTTAAAACCCTAATCAAAAGGTATTTAGGTACTAATGGTAACAAAATACATATTCAGAAAGAACTAAAACATACTTTAGAATAAAAGTGGAGGAGATGTGAGACTTTTGTTTGATGCTCCAAATGCTTTTTTCATGGAACAACATGTGTGGGGAGCATGGTCACTTCAGAGAGAGCAAATGTTCTTTGTCCAATGCGCCTGGGGCGCATGGGTCATGCGCAGGGCGCATTGCTTCAATCTTAAGTGCAGAAAATTCCTTTTTCACCGTTCTTCGAGTGTTTTCCTTCTCCGACTTGTTCTTGGGACTTGTGACAGAATTTCCCCAACTTGTAATGTCTTTAAAGCCTTCTAGAACCTTGATAACCTTCATTCCATATCTTCCAAACTTCCATGGGGTGTATTGCTTGCCCGAATTACATGATATATCAGTAAAGGACTCAAAAAACGTTTGAAATTGTCTTGTTTAGGGAAGAAACATAATTACATGATTCAAATAAAAAGAATACAAAATGTACCATGAACAACTTCTCTAAAACTCCTCTATAATAACTCCAAATGTCTACTAAACTGACTCAAAACCATACTAAAAATAATGTAAGATGGCATGTCATCAGTAGCCAACTACCACCTCCATTCATATAACAGAGCATTGCTAAAAAGTCTTAAATTGTTTACCCCATAAACACATCTCCCCACCCATTGTTTACCCCATAAACACATCGCCCCACCCCCCAATGAAAATGCCTTTGGATTTGAACAATTTCTTTCCAAACACACGTAGGCATTTTGAAAATTGACATATAGAAAATTGGAAATGATAAGAGATCTGAATTGATCAAAACCACTCATCCTCCGAAACTTACATACCTATTCTTCCAAGAACCCAACCTCCTGTCAATTTCTTCAACCACTGATTTTCATGTTGACGATTTTCTCGGATTCGCACCCATCAGGATACCAAGATAAATGAAGGGAAATATTCCTACTTGCCAATGTAGAAAGTTTGATTTATTTCTCAAAATAGCCTACTTTTGAAGAAGTTAATTTTCAATCCGGATACCAAATCGTACCATCTCAAAATCACCTTCATACACCAAAAGTTATCCACAAAAACTTCTCATATGAATACAGTATCATCCGTATATTGAAGATGTGAAACCACCACCTCCGAGTTTGGTATCCTAAAACCTTTGGAAGAAAAAAACCCAAATTCACTGCCTTATCCATCAACACACCAATTCCTTTGCTAATAAAAGAAACAAGAAAGGGAAAAGGATCTCCTTGCTTTAAACCCTTTGTAATATTCACTTGCTTCGTAGGGCACCCATTAACCAACAACGACAATCTTCCTGAAAAAAGCACGCCTTCATCCAATCGATCCATTTGTTACAAAACCCGAACCCCCAAAACATATAGTCTATGAAGCTCCAACTAACCAAGTCATATGCTTTTTTGAAGTCCACCTTCATAATCATGTACTCATTTTTTTTTTCTTTGCTACATCAACCACTTCATTCACCAATAGAGCGCAATCCAACAAGAACCTTCCCTTGATGAATGATGATTGATTCTTTGAGCTAAGAGTATTCATTGCCTCGGCCAACATGTGGTTAGAACCTTTGCAAACAATTTGTATAAGCTACTCAACAAAGAAATTGGTCAGAATTTATCTAAAGATTGCAGACTATGCACTTTAGGAATTAAAGCAACAAAGTAGGAAAGAAGACTTCTGGGGAGTTTTTCATTCACAAATAATTGATCGAACATAAGTACATAACCTTAACCACCACTCTTATGACATCCCAAAATAATTTGAATAATGCAAAATTAAAGTCATACAGACCTAGACTTTTGTTCCCTTGTGCTAGGAATTGGACATCTCTAATTTCTTCCTCAGAAACTTTTATTTCCATCCTATAGGGATCAATACTCCTTAAAACTTGCATTCATTTTTAGTATATTATATAAACCAATCTTGCAAAAGTTTAAAGTTTTTTAACAAGGGATTAATTAAAAATAATTTTTTTAAGTTTTTAGTGTTTAAAAATTCTTATTTTGTTAAAAATATAAATTTGTAGGGAGATATTGTTATAATATTATAAACAATTCACTAAAATTGCACGAAGCTGAAAATTTTGTATACTAGACTCTAACCCGTGCGATGCACGAGTTTTTGTAGAGTTTCATATATAACTATCAAATTGGTTATATTATTATTTTTCTAGTTACATTCAATATTATGTTATCAAACTACTTCAAAAAGCAACAAAAACAAAAGATGGACTGCAATAAAAATGACAAATCAAAAGAAAAAAATATATATACAAAAGTCTTCACCAAGAAATTGGTTCTAACCACAAAGACTATTAAGTCTATAAAAATGAAAATGAACTGTTATGTAGTAATCGAAAGAAAGAAAAAAATAATGAACAAGAACTCCTTTGTGTAACTGAAAGAAAAAAAATAATAAAAAGGAATTGCAATAGCATTAATGACTTTAAAAAAATGTAAAAAAAAAAGACATTTTGGAAGCAACATTCTTTCAATAAAAGTGGTAAAAGATTTAAAGTGTTGTCATGTGCTACCTGATTAAATTCCTTGCAGACCTTTTTTTTTTATATAAATTAATAAGGTCCGCCAAAAAGGGCGGGATTAGGGTTATTAGGTTTAATTGCATGATGGTGAGAGAGATGAAAGTGTGTGAGAAATGATTTAGGGATTGTGAGATTGAAAGAAAGAGGACCCGAGATTTGTGTTGAATATATAAAAGTGAAGCAATCACATTTTATCAAAAACATCAGTGCCCTAGTGGTAAGAGTTGTGAATTGGTAGCATATGATATCTGGTTTGATCTCTAGTAAGAGTTTTTTCATAATTTTTTTTAAAACTAAAAATTAGATATATGAAAAGGTTAAAAGGCATGTCATTATGTGTTTCTCATGCAATAGAATTATAGAAAACTAAGAAAAGGTTTTTCCTTTACAATGTTAGTAACAGAAACCTTTTCTTATAGAATTTCTTATGATACATATATTTTTATAATCCTTTTGGATTTAAAATTTTCTCTAAAAGGAAATTCTAGCTAACTTAAACTTGTATGTTATAGCTTGATATCATATATTTTTATAATCTCAAAGGCATGGCGGGAAGTTATAGCGGGAAGTTAATAATAACATGGTGTAGTTACTGCGGTAATAGTGGTTCTATAATAGGAACGTGAAGGGAGTGATGCTTCAATTTAATTAATTATAATTTTAATTCATTAGTATAGGGAAAAAATTTGGAAGAGAGAAGAAATGAGAAAATGGCATAAATGTTGCATATTAATTTTGGAAGCAAGATTATTTCAGTAGAAACTTAGGTGGCCGAGTGGGAAAACATGTGTTGTGATAGCATTTGGTGCACGGTTCAACTCTTGGTAGGAATTTGTTTTCATAAATTTTTTTCAAAACAAAAAATTAGGGTTAGTCATAGAGTTAGGTCAAGACTACCTAACATTTAGTATTATAAAGATAAACCTAGTTTCGCGTGAGAAGTGAGGGTTGGAATTTTGATGGATCTCAGGTGCAAGGTGTGATCCAGCAATCCTAAGGTGGCATTTTTGAATGCTTGGAAACAAGTTTGAAGATCAAGACCCGTATTTATGTATTTGTCTTCCACCTTTTACATTATGATGTTTATTAATTTTTTTGAAAAGGCCAAAATAAAATATACTACTCCGTCCCAAAATATAAGCAAAAATGAGTCAACATAAATTGATGTATTTGGTACAAATTTTGAACCAAATACATTAACTTTTGTTGACCAATTTTTTCTTATATTTTGGGACGGAGGGAGTAATATATTAAACAAACCAAATGTCTTTGTTTCCAGCACAAGCAGTGCGTGAAAATACTAAAGGTCTGATTACAATGATACTATACAAACCCGGAAAAAAAACAAACAAAAGGAAAGGAAACAACTACGAAATAGATGTCAAACACTGAAGATGATTAAGCCATTAGTTACGGTAATCGTAAATGAGAGTAGCATATCTCACTTTCAATAACCTAATAAATTAATCATGTGTTTTCTATAAAAAAAATTCAAGTTTTATTCTTTTATTTTTAATATATAGATCGAATCATCCTTCAAAAAAATATATAGACCGAATCAACATTCATGTGGTTCAATTAATGACCATCGCAGCAGTGGTCAAGTAACTTGACTGAGTCGATCATCGATTCGAATTTAATTAAAACAATGGTTACAACCAAACAAATCCTTAGTGTGCTTAATAGTGATCAATTGGAAGGTGTTGGTCCTTCTAATTTGGTTTATGGGAATTTTTTTTGAGAGAATTGGTTTATGGGATTAAACATGGGAAAATTGAAGTATCCTTTGAATTTTGTATAACAGTCATAAATTGTGCCTATTTATCGTTGTTTTTAGAAATTAAGTTCATGGTGCTTAATGTGCCTTTTTTTTTTTCTTTTTATCAAAAACAACCAGGCTGTCAAATTTAGTTGCCTGACCAATTAAATTATTTTAATAATTTTAGTTGTAACGACTATAGCTTATATTGTTTTTTTTGTTATATAGCTTGTATTATTCAAAAAACTTTAAATCTCGAATCATATTGTTATGTCTAAACAAAAACAAATAGTTTAAAAATGTATACCCTTGAATGATTTTAAATATATAATAATGACTCACAATGGAAAATAAATCATATTTATGTCAATATTCCCATTAATTGGCCCATTATGATTTTTTTTAAGGAATTGGCCCATTATGATTTTTGAGGGATATTATAATAGGGACATAATAAAATATTTAACAAAAATTCAAAATAAATTCAGAATTAAAATATACTTTTAATGAAATAACATAGGGATTAATACTACCCCACTGATTCCTCCTAGCTCTCTAAATTGTGTCAAAGAGGAAGACCAGCAGTTACATTATATGCTTGATTCCTATTCGTTAGATATATTGCCTAATCAATGGCTACTAATACATATGTCTAATTACAAGGGCTTGTAATAAGATTGTCATGTCCATTTTTTCTCTCCTCACATAAAGTTCTTCCCCTTTTTGTGATTTCATTCTCCATAAGAAAATTTCATGAAACCAATTGGAGCACGTATTGGTGGTGGTGATAATTTAAAGATCACCAAACACTCTTCTAGTCCTCCTTTGACTGCCATTGACAGATTCTTATGGGGTCAACACAACCATTTCCCTCAAAAGAAACTTCAACAAAATGTTGATGATCAAAACATTTGTAGCTTTGGCTGTTCGAATGCTTCAACCTATAGTTTTATGTGGCCTAATAATAATATCATGTCACAAGAAGCTAGCTTTGTTGATCAGCTATTGGCAAATGAAGAGGTGATGAATTGGACACAACAAATTCCTTCATTGTGTGTGGAGAAAGAAGATGCGATCAACGGTTTAGGGAAGGGTGCAAAAGTGGTTGGAAGAAGACCTAAGAAAGTGTCTTCTTTTTCTTTGATCAAAGGACAGTGGACTGATGAAGAAGACAGGTTTTGTAATCAAATCAAAATTGTTGTTTGAGTGTTTGTTTGTAGCATATGGTTCTAAATTGCGGTCGAAGTCGTGTATACACGACAAACTTTGATAATGCATGTAAATGCGGCCGATTCAACTGCAATTTAGAACTATTTTGATGAATGTATGATTGTGTGTGTGTGTCTTTTTATGATATTATATACTTGGACTAAATTTGAAACAAAGGAAATTGTTGCACTTGTAGATCTCAATTTAGAACTATGTTTGTGAGTATATTTGTGAATTTTTTTAATAATATATATTTGGACTAAGTGTATTTTAAATAATATATATTTGGACTAAATTTTAAGTCTTGTTATATAAAATAAAAACTGGTACAATTGCACATCACAATTTAGAACTATCTATGTTGTTTTTCTATTTTTTAATTATATTTATTTGGGCTAAATTTTAAGGTGTTTTGTAATTTGTTGTTATATAAATCAAAGGAAATTGCTGAAGTTGGTGAAGCAATATGGTGTAAGAAAATGGTCTCAAATAGCTGAGAAGTTGGAAGGAAGAGCTGGAAAGCAGTGTAGGGAGAGATGGCATAATCATCTGAGACCTGATATCAAAGTATGTAACTTCTTTAATCCTTCAATTTTTTTATTATATTTTCTCTTTAGAATATATATACACACACATATGTGTGTGTATATATAAGCAATGACCTAAAATATATATATATATATATATATATATATATATATATATATATATATATATATATAAAACAATGATTTATATTTGATACATGTTTTAGCTAGCCTTGAAAATTTATCTATGATTTTCATAATTACTGTGCATCAAGATTAAGATTTGTTTTTTCTAAGATCTAATTTTGTCATCTGCGCAGTTCGATCACTTTGTCTTTATTTACTTTCTATATCTTATGAACTTGAGGGCATGTTAAGTTCACTTTCCAAATTTATCATTCACATGAATGTTTTGATTTTACTATATTTATTCAGAACTTTGATTCCTCCAACATTTTTTCACCTTCCTCCAAAACCCACGTTTGGAATTGTCTTATTTCCCTCCAAAACCGAAATAACATTGACATGGTTTCCCTCCATTTTTCTCATAAGTAGGATATTTTAGCCTTGAAAACTTAAATATATTTTCATAATTATTGAGCATCAAATTTGATTTTTCTAGAATCTATCTTTGGCATCTGCGGAGGTTGATCACTTTTTCTATATTTATCTTTTAAACTTGTGGGATGTAAAGTTTCTAAGTCAAAGATTAATACATATAAGGCTTAATGTTGTCACTTTCCAAATTTATCATTGACATGCATGTTTTGATTTTTACTATATTTATTCAGAACTTTGTTTCCTCCCACAATTTCTCACATTTCTCCAGAACCCAAGTTTGGATTAATTGTCATATTAATACAAAAAAGTTTGCTAATTAGAGTTTCCCTCCAAAACCCAAATAACCTTGACAAGGTTTCCCTCCATATTTCTCATAAGTAGGGTGTTATACATATGACTAAATCACACCAACAAGGTGTGCAATTACTCAGTTCTTTCTTTTCTTGTCTTTAAAAAATTTAAATTGTCTTTTGGTACTTTAATTTAATTGTATGAAAAGAAATTTAATAATACACTAACAATGTGCATACAAATTTTTTATAGAACTATATACTATTTTTTTCAAATGGGATCCTAAAGATAGTTTAACATATGAAAGTGCTAGCCTGGAAATGGTTTTTTGATTCGTTCCATGTTTAGATTCACGGTGAATTTGATAGATGACGTCTCATCATAACATTATACATGCACTTAGCATACTCTTTATATTTACTTATCAATATGGTTTTTTGTTTCTTTAATTTTATTTTTTAAAAACACTTTATGACTCCGAACTTACTTTATATATATGTTGCAGAAAGATAGTTGGAGTGAAGAAGAAGAAAGGATGCTAGTAGAAACTCATGGCAAGATTGGAAATCGTTGGGCAGAGATAGCAAAGAGAATTCCTGGAAGAACTGAGAATGCAATAAAGAATCATTGGAATGCAACAAAAAGGAGACAAAATTCAAGGAGAAAGAACAAAAGGCCTCAAACCGCTGATGGTAAACCGCAATCTTCTATTCTTCAAGACTACATCAAAACTTTGACTACTCAAAAAGCATCCACTGGTACTACTACTACTGCTACTACTAGTTCCGTGTCAGCGATCTCTGAGAACCCTTCTTCAAACCAATCTTCCCTTGTCTTTTCTAACCTATCCCAAGAAAATTCATCATCACCACTTATATCTGAATCTTATGATGATGAACTCCTCTTCATGCAACAACTTTTCAAGGTGAATAATAATGCTGAACCTGTTAACCCCTACTCCAAGAAACCCTCTTCAAACTCTTACTCTTTGGGTTATTCTTCCCAAACTAACAGTAATCAGATTCTCCCTGATGTTACTGATTGTGGATTTGTTCATTCCAATCCTTCCAATTACCCTAAGCCAAATTCACATAACATGTACTTGAGTGCTTCTTCCACACCTATGATGAATTACCTTAATTCTGATCACTACCTTTCTCCAATGCTGAATGGAATTCAGAATCAGAACAATGTGGAGTTGCATCTTGGGAATTTGAATTTTTCAGAGGGGAAGAGAGAGATGGATTTGCTGGAGTTGGTTTCTTCTGCTCAGTTTTATTAGTTCTAAAATGATGAATCTATCATTTGGATGTTTAAGTGTGTTTGATTTTTTATTTTAGTGTGTGCTTTTCTTCCACGTTGGATAAACTATGCTTCCACTATAGCATGGTAGTCTGCATTTGACATTAATTTGGATTGTTTAGTCTTCACTTTGTTTCGTTTTAGTATGTACTTTCCACTTTGGATTGGATTAACCATGGTTTGTTTGTTTTGTCCTATTGGTTTGGATCTTGCATGAAATTATGCAACATTTTATAATTATGTTAGTGTTATTGTTACTTTTTTAAATTGCATATTTTTGCGTGCAACTAACATCTCTGATTTTGTGAGACTTAAATGAACGGTTAAATCTTTTGCGTACAACTACCTTGGCTTGTGTGAGATCTAAATGGATGTCAAACTTTGTCTAACAAGTTTAATATATCTATATACTTAAGCTTGACTTCGAGCCCAAAACTTGTTAAATTAAAATTGACTTATGTCTTATTTTGGGTTTTTGCTTATTTGTCTTATTAGGTATGATTGTCGATGACTATGGTGTATGCATGGCCTTATTTTTTTAGTGCTAAGCTACTGCATTGTTGCTATTTAATGTGATTAAATTTTCATTATTTCCTTTTCCGTTACATCTTTTTGGCTGCTTGCTCAACGCCTTCTGAACTTTCGAGTGCTTGAAATCATATGAATTAATTATTACACGGACTTTATATACAGGTCAAAGTTGACATTAACTGTTCTTTACGTTAACAACAAATATTAGGGAAATTTTACCTTCGCAGGTAAAAATGGAAAGAGATATGATATTAAGGGAAAGGAGAGATGATATTAAGGGAAAGGAGAGATATATAAAATTAATCTTTGTGGTAGATAAATAAAGTTTTTATATGAATGTTTTAACGAGGTTAACTATGTTTTTAGTCTTTATAAAATTTTTAAATCTTACTTTTTTTTCAGTAAAATTTTTCTTTAATTTTTAGTCTTCATCATAGTTATATGTAAACAAAATTTTAAAATTTATTATCGAATAAAATATATTTAACATAATATATTTTAAATGAACTACACGTAAATTTTGTTTATAACTTTATTGGTTTAACTTTTTTATTTTTTAATATCATCTGATCTAATTATGAATATCTATTTTGAATATTTTCTTTAAATACATTCAAATTTTTTAATATATTATCTAAATTAATCAGGTGAAGTTTCTACAATAATTGATTTTTTTAGAGAATTTTTTTATAGCATTTCATTAAATATCAATTTAAAGATTCATGGTGGAACATCAATGAAAGTGTGGGGACTATTTAATAACGGGGTCTATAGTATGAACTACTACCTCATTTATTTGTCTCCAACTAAATTTGACATGAGAGTTTGCAAAATATAAGTTACAACATTGTTTACATTCATCTAAGATAACACCAAATTTCGTTATGTCTTTCTTGCTTTTGTTGTAATAATCTACAACTTTATTTGCATCAAGCACAAAATCAACATTTATCCTGCATTGCACCCAGTTATTATGTTGAACATATCGGAGTGAACCAAAGTGTTTTTTAGTAAGCATAAAACGCCCCTGACCGTCACGAATACACATCAAAAACCCCACACCCTAATGGTTTTTTCCACCTTGGCACATGTGGAACTGGTACTGTCTGAACAGTAGTTGCACCTCCTGTTGCGGTCTTAGCATTGGTTGACCTTCCCATGTTATTGCTCCTTCTAGTTTTCTGTCGTTCCAAAATTTGGGTGCAAGTCTTCGTTATCTGTTGTCATACTCTTAGATTCCTATTCTTCCATATGCTCCAAATGATGGTTGCAAACGGTTCCACTTGCGTCGTCGACAATCCCTGCAATATCACTAACACAGTACACTACATATTAATTTTTCTATTCTTTTTCTATTTCATGCCAATAGTTCCATGCTTGCCATACATTAACCGCAGTCGGGCAATAAAAGGAAATGTGCATTGCATCCTCACAGTTACTGATGCACATCACACAAACGGATGGACAATGGATGCCTCCATCGTTTAGGCTCGCAGGCGTCAGTAAGAAACCTTGACATATCTGCCAAAATAAATTCTTCACTTTAGGAGGCACCTTTACTTTCCGAATTCCATCCCAATAACCCGGTCGATGTAAATAGGAATTATCTACAATATCTTCCATACAGATCCGTTAAACACTTTTTAACCGAATAGTGGGCATTCTTCACTGATGTTGTTACCGCAAGTGCACGGTTACTATCGCGTAATAAAAATATTGATCCACCGGGAGTTTAGTAATTACCGATTATATTTTTAGAGTATGTTAGCTGAACAAGTTAAAGTTTAAGTTTTTGGAAATTGTTTGGTTTTGATTCAATAAAATATAAAGCGTCTTGGGATTTATTGGTATGTCTAATAATAGAAATTAATCGGCCAAACTTTGTCTCTATTCTATATTGGATCCATTTTCCAAATGCAAGACTCTCTAAGGTAATTTATGGTCTCTTTCGAGCTACATGAATGTATCTCAATAACAACCACGCCTATTCTCATGGTTGATTGCTATTGAGACCCATTAAATGCGAGTCTTATGGCCTCAAGGTTTCACAAAGTTATTCATTTGGTCTTTTTGCCATCAAGCTTTGTGACTCCTTGTCTAATCTCATTTGTTCCAACATCAAGCTTCTTCGTTCGATACTGCACTTGATATTTGAAATGATGGAATAGTAGTTATTGAACTTCTCCGTTCGGTACTTCGTTCAATACTTGCTATTGAGTTTAGAAAACGATGAGATTAGATAGGAAAATGGTTTTTATATAAAAATAGAGTCTAGGCTTGGTTTGATTAGGATCTAGTCATTAAACTTTTCCAACAATCCCAAGACTAGACTAGTCTACTCACAAGAGTTCATTGTAGACATTTGACAAAATATAAATTGCATGAATTATAAAGACAAGAATTGTAAATGACAAGGATTGTAATTTGCAGAAATATAAAGTGCAGAAAAGTAAAGAACAATAAAGTAAAATTGCAAAGTAATGTAAAAGTGCAGAAATATTATAAATGGTTGAGCTTAGAACAAGCTTGAGTTACAATCTCACTATAGTAACTTTTCACTCATTCCAAGATGAAAAACAAGTCTGATTAGAGCTCTATTTATAGCCTAAAGCCTTAGACAAAGCATTATCCACGAATTACACAACAATTATTAGCGAAAACCAAGAGTTTTCAATCATTATTTCTGACTGCATAACGCCCACGGTCGTGCCAAGTTCCAAAACGTCAATTTCTGAAGAACACAACAGGCGCACGAATGTGCGCCAGGATGGCACGGCCGTGCTTAATCCTACTTCCTAGAATGACACGGTCTGCCCAGAATCAGCGCACGACCAGTGTAAATGATGGCACGACCGTGCCATCTCACTTTTTCCTTCAAACTTGACTTTTCTTGCCCGGCTTTATGTGATTTTGCTCCAAAGTGCTTGCTCATCATTATTATTGCCTAGAAAAGAAAAACAAAGGTACTGAAGTAAAATAGCTCAAGAAAATAAGGAAAAACAACTAAACTTGCATGAAAAGAAACCCTAAAAGAACTATAAATTATGACTTATCATTCACTGCTTTCCAAATTAATTTATCTTCTTGAGCTGACTAGATTACATGAGTATTTGAGTCATATCATGATCAAAGCATTGGTTCACTAAATGATGGTTCGAAATATGAGATTGATGATCAAAGAGAGTGTGCGCTCTAGCATGTTGAATTACCATTACAGATGAACCTTCTCCCAAAGTACCTGTTCCATCTCGTAACCATGGTTGGGTCTTTTCAAGGCAGGGTGTGGCTATTGTGGCAATAACCACACCAGCCCATACCCAATTTTTTATTTTTTTATATGTCCACTCCAGCTAGCCCGGCCCATCAGTATTACACACACTTTCTTTCCTGATTTTTCTCAAAACACAGGAAAATTTACCTCACACCCCAACAATTATACTCCTACCTCTACAAATTATAAAAAAAATACCAATTTTAACCATTTCCATGATCACACCCATTCACCCATCGCTCATTAACTTCTATTGGCCCTTGTTGCTTGTGCTAAGACTCATAGATGTTAGTGGTTTTTTCGATAAGGTCAATATGATTGTCAATTTCATTTGATCATCTAATCTTGGTTGCTATAACTATTTTTAATATAACTTCTTCTTAAATTTAAAATTACTTAATTATTTGACCAAAAAAATTAGCCTCCTTGATATTGTGAGTTCAGGCCCGCCCCTACCCGTAACCATGGAGCATAAAAAACCAGGATCTTCATATCATATCCAATCTTCCAATGTGCTCCTGTTCTAACCACTCTTTTGGCGATAAATATGCTTCTCCATACAAAACTTGTTTATGTTCAAGCTTTAAATTCATATAGCCACCACAAGGAAAATAACGCGCCTTGAATAATTTTGAGACCAAATAATCTGGTAGTGTCTGAAAATTTCATCCTTGCTTACCCAACATTGCCAAGTTGCCGTCAAATCTTTAAATCCCATACCTATATGATTTTTATGGACGGTAAGCATGGCCCAGGATAACCAGTGAATACCTTTATCGTAGTCCCTCAACGGCCCCACCAACGAGTGTAATAGGAAGTAAGAAAATGCTCGTTATATAAGAAGGTATTGCTTGTAGTACAAATTTTATCATTACCACTCTGTCTGCCTTAAACAAACACTCACTACTCCACATGTTGATTTTCTGTCAAACTCTATATTTGAGAAAACAAAAAGAAGCTTTCTTGCTTCTACAAATCACAGACGGTGGACCAAGATAGTTCCTTGTACCTAAAACCGCCAGAACCCCCAAGATTGCTGTAATAGCATGTTAAAGAGGCTACTAAAAAATTTTGCTATAATAGAGTTCAAATTATGGAAGGTTAATATCTTGCCTGGACGCCGCTTCGTATAAGGTTAGTATTTGCTTCATATTCTCAGCCTCGATTTTTTCTGCCCAAAAAAATAAAAAACAATCATTTGTAAATAAAATATGAGTTATTATCGGAGCGTTCCGACAAACTTTGTCCCCACGAAGATCTCCCCTAGCCTCAACATGATGAATAAGAACAGATAGCCATTCTGTTCACAGAATAAACAAGTAAGGAGATAAAGGAGAAAATTGATCTTCTCCTTTTTATTTTTGCTCACTCCCACCTTGAATTTCCACAATTAACCCCAGCGGCATGCCGCTCGGTACCAACGACAGTTAACTACCGCTACCCAAGCGGAAGTTAACTTGCGTTGTGTCAACGGCAATTAACTGCCGTTGAGTTCTTGTATGCTGTTGTCGCGATGATTTTCCGAGATCAAGCTATTGATTAGCGTTGACTCACTAATTTTATTTCACGACTGAACTTTTAATTTTTTTAAATGAAAAGTGGAAAAAAGTTCTAAATTACCACATTTTTAAAGATTAGGGTTCGGGGGATAGTTACGTTTAGGGAAGGTGTTAGCACCCTAAACGTTTGTAGTATTCTACGAGAACCTCTTGATTTTATTTATTTATTTTGGCTATAACTTGCTTATTTTTTTTTAAAAAAGAAAAGAATGAATTAGAGTAGTGAGAAAAATGTTTTTTATTTATTTTTTATGATTTGGAAGGACAAGGTCCTTTGCCTACGTACCCGTGAGAGATCAAAACCTCGTAGTTTGGGGTAAAAATGACGGTTGATTTGTTTTGTATTTTTTATTGGTTTTTTTAAAAAAAAAAGGTTTTAAAGATAAAATAAAGGCCAAGTGGCAAAATGAGATTGGTTTGTGTTTTTTATTTTGAAAATGATTAAAGTGTTATTAAAGTGGATTAATGGTTATTTAAGAAAATAAAAGAGAAAAAAGGACACTTGATTAAAAATCAAGGTTTATTTAAGAAAATATTTTTTTGTGATTTTTGATTGTTATTTGCATGTTTTTGTTGTTTTTTTTTTTATAATTAACTAAGACTAAAAGAACAAAAAGCTAAATACGAGGAATTTCCGTGGTGACGTTGGATCACCACAAAATCCTTTTGAAAATAAACTAACCTAATATTTTTGTATTTTTTTCTGTAACGCGGAATAAAAAAAATAAAAGACATAAAGCGGAATAAATAAAGTGCGGGTGTCAGTGCATATTCTCATTTATATTTTACATTGGTCCTAAGTACATTCTAATAAAATGAAATAAAAATAACAAAATGATAAACAAAAAGAAAAAAAAACAAAATTACAAATGTGTTAAAATAAATATGCTAAGAATAAAAAGAAAAATAAAAATGCATGAAATAAAAGGAAAGTAAAAAATAAAAATGCATGATGTTGTAAAAATAAAGGCAGTGAGGTTAAATGCATGAGAATAAAAATAAAACTGAAATTAAAATGCAAGAAATAAAATAAAAGGAAAGAAAATAAAAGAAAAGAAAATAGAGAAAAAAAGGGGGTGTAGGAGCAGTGAAGGGAGGTGCAGGAAGTGGTCTGAAAGGAAAACAGCAGGAAAACTGATTGGGCCAAGGGTTGGGCCGCGTGTATAAAGGCTTTTTCAGAAAAATCTGGCTCATTTTCCTTACTTTCTTCTCATTTTCACTTCTCTCACTAAAAATGTTCTCCTCCTTCTCTCTAAACTCTGCCCGGCCAACAGGTATTTTCCGGCGCGGTGGCTGCCGGCCTTAGACGGCGGCGCCACCGTACCGGAAACAGAAACCCCTTTTTTAATAAAAAAAATTCAGTTTCTAAAATCCTTTTTTCTCCTCTTTTCAAAAATCAAATCGGTTTTCTCGAAGTCTTTTCCAAAACGGCTAAATCTAGCTTCTAATTTTCGAAAAAAAAACTACCTTTTCTTCTTCTTGGTTCCGGTTTGGAAATGATTATGGGGTGGTTTGGTGAATTGTTGTGGCCGAGTGAGTGAATTGTTGGCTGAGTGGATTTTTTGGTTGGTTACTGATGATTTTGCGGTTTTGTGTTCTGACTTAATGTGACTTAAAAGCCAATGATGGACAATGAACACAATTAATCAGCAAAAGACCAAAAAAAGCAACTATTAAAATGGTTATTAAAAATCATTAAGATCAAAAGTTAGACTTTTTAAAAAAACAATGAAAAAAAACGAAAAATAAAATAAATTAAAAAATGATAATAAAAAAGGAAAATAATAAAGCTAAAAATAAAAAAAGAAATAATAAGCAAAAATGACAAATAATAATAAAAAAACGTCGCCTTCGGAACCAAAAAAATGAGGTATTTTAAAATATCTCCCTGTCGAAATTTTGTCTGAAACACCATTGACGACAAAGAAATAAAGGTAAATGTCAACTGTTCGGGTTGTTGCCGAACTACCATTGACGACAAAGAAATAAAGGTAGATGCCAACTGTTCGGGTTGTTGCCGAACTGCCATTGACGACAAGAAATAAAGGTAGATGCCAACTGTTCGGGTTGTTGCCGAACTGCCATTGACGACAAAGAAATAAAGGTAAATGTCAACTGTTCGGGTTGTTGCCGAACTGCCATTGACGACAAGAAGTAAATGTAAATGTCAACTGTCCGGGTTGTTGCCGAACTGCCATTGACGACAAAGAAATAAAGGTAAATGTCAACTGTCTGGGTTGTTACCGAACTGCCATTGACGACAAGAAATAAAGGTTCGCACAAACTGTTCGTTAAAGAACTGCCACTCGGCATAAAGATGCACAAGTTGTTCATTAAAGAACTGCCACTTGGCATAAAGAGGATGACATCTCTAGACCAGACACACTGGGGATGACACTTGGGGAAAAAGAGTCACAAATTGTTCATGATTGATTGACATGAAAAGCAAGACTCAGGGTGGTTAATGCAACCATGTATTGAATGATGTTATGTGCATGTTGTGTATGCATGAATGTGTATATGCATGAATGTATGAATGTATGTAAGACAATACGACTTGTATGACTGTATGGAGGATTGACTTGTAGGATAGTATAACTGATGGACTTGATGAGACAAGACTGGACAAGTAAGATGGAAAGTGGACCGACGACGCAGTACAAACACTCAGCAATCTTCATTGGGGATGATGCCATTGGGGACATATCCAAAACATTGATGGGGAGTAAACACTTCCTGGGGGAGACGTGCTAATCCAAAAACCTGGCAGAAGGACCTGGTGCTTCTGTGGTCATGCTTATCTTATGTTTTTTCTTTCTTGAATCCCTAACTTTTGCCTGGACCGCCCTTTCGGGTTTTCAGTCCACCGGGAATATATTCTTTTTGTATGCCCCTAATTTTTGCCTGGACCGCCCTTTCAGGTTTTCGATCCATCGAGACGCTCATTTTTGCCTAAGCCGCCCTTTCGGGTTTTCGACTTACCGAGCTCTTTTCCCTTTTTTTCGTTTTTCTTTTTTTTTTCAAGCAATTGACCATGTTCAACCTTCAAAGTTTATCCGTTCTCAGGACAGATGTTGACGCACACTTCACTTATTCATGAGTTCAGAGAGAATGTGTTTGTTGTTTATGCTTTCCAAAAAATATAGAAAAAATTTATGATTTTGAAAAAAGTTTTACTTCAAGTACTACCATCAAAAATAGAAGCAATTTTATAAACAGAATAAATGGGAATTCCAAATAAAAGGCACATGCTCAAATTCATTTAACTGAGTGGTGGCCAGCTGATGGCGTGGCTCCACGGATCTCACAAAGTTTGGAAAATGGTAAATACAAGGGGAAGGTACATTGAACACAATAACCGCTATTCTCCCTAACAAACTTTGAATTCCACTGTTTGGATGCTTCAGATTTAGAGTCTCTTTGACAGCTAATGTGCCCCAAGTGAGTCATGGCCAATTTGATGCAGTTACTTTGTCTTTTGATCCTTAATTTTTGCATAGATCGCCCTTTCGGGTTTTCGACCTATCAGGATGATTATTTTTCTGTTTCATGTCTCTAATTTTTGCCTGGACCGCCCTTTCGAGTTTTCAGTCCATCGAGACGCTCATTTTTGCCTAAGCCGCCTTACGGGTTTTCGACTTACCGAGCTGTTCTTTTATTTTTTAGACAAAGTATTTCTTGACTGCATCGGCGTTCACAGGATGGGGAAGCTCATCTCCATCCATAATCGTAAGAGTCGTTGCACCACCGGAGAACGCTCTCTTGACGACATATGGGCCTTCATAATTAGGCGTCCATTTGCCCCTGGAATCCGGTTGAAAGGATAAAATCTTTTTGAGCACGAGGTCTCCTTCTCGAAATTCACAGGGATGAACCTCCTTGTCAAAGATCCTTTTTTGATATAGTTGACCATGACACAAGGCAGTCATGCATTTTTCTTCAGTCAAGTTCAGCTGATCATACCTACTTTGGCACCATTCAACCTGAGACAACTTGGCTTCCATCAGAACTCTCATTGACGGGATCTCGACTTCCACAGGGAGCACTGCTTCCATGCCATAAACTAAGGAGAAAGGGGTTGCCCCTGTTGAAGTGCGCACTGAAGTACGGTATCCGTGCAAAGCATATGGTAACATCCCATGCTAGTCCTTGTAGGTGACCACCATCTTCTTGATGTATTTTTCTTTTTTGTTTTGTTTTTCTTTTGTTGTTGTATTTCTTTGTTGTTTTTTTTTAGCAGCTTCAATGGCACCATTCATCTGAAATTTTATCAGGAATACTGTAATGGGCAGTTCCTCGGAAACCAAGTTAATCACTTCCAGTGCTTTTCATGAGACTGAATGACCTTCTTTTCATACACTAATAACCGCGAGATCTCATCGGGAATCTCTTCATCCTCCTCCTCTTCAGCTTCGTAGACAGGGAACTCAAAGTCGGGAGAGAGCATAGGGTTATAATGTTCAACGGGTTTATTGATGTTCAGTCTACATATGATTGATGATTGATTTTAGAAAATGAGTGAAAATGCAGACCTTTTGAAATTGATTTACAATAAAATAAAATATTTTTGGGTTTTTTGTGTTACCATTTTCCAGAAAAAGCAAAGAATAAAAGGACATAGTCGGGTACAAAACGACTTTTTATTTGATGATGGCAATGCATAAAGCAAAAAGCCCTACAAAAGTTCACTTTCGTATTCGGCGGAACGAAAGGATTTATATATATTTCTTTTAAAACGAAAAGCAAAAACAACAAAATGTTATTTGGAACAATGAATAGCGGAAGAGACGTCAACAGCGACCTAATTGCGGCAAACTCTGCCATGTGTCACAAAACTAGCTGCCACCTCCTCCAGATTGTCTTCAACTGGGTAAGCCTCTGGACAAACTTGCACCATATTAACAGATGCAGTCCCATGATCCGGTAGTGGATTAGCTTGCACATTGGGGTTCAAATCTTTGAAGGACAGGATACCAGCCTGGATCAACTTTTGGACTTCAGCTTTCAAGGTGTAACAATGCTCAATGTCGTGACCAGGTGCCCTTGATGGAAAGCACAAGAGAGATTAGGTTTATACCCACGTGGCAACCTTTCAGGTACCCGAGGGGGCGCCTTAGTCTGAACAAGATTTTTCTCAAGCAAAGCGGGAAGCAACTCTGCATATGCCATAGGGATTGGATCAAAATGGGATATCCACTGAACCCGATTCTGTTGGGCGAGCTGTTGGGGAGCCCGCTGGGGAGCCTGTTGTCGAGGCTGTTGTTGGTACTGTTGCCGAGGCTGTCCATGGGCCACCATACTCACCTCTTGCTCTTTCTTTCTTGAGAAGCCATTCCCAAACTTCTTTGTACTGCTGGCAACAAAATCACTTTCCATAACTAAACGTCCCTCTCGGACTCCTTCCTCCAGACACATTCCCATATTAACCATTTCAGTGAAATCACTAGGCGCACTTGCAATCATCCGCTCGTAATAGAATGAACCAAGAGTATTCAGGAAAATCTTGCTCATTTCTTTCTCTTCTAGTGGTGGGTTAATCTGAGCAGCAATCTCCATCCATCTTTGGGCATACTCTTTGAAAGTTTCCTTATCCTTTTGAGCCATGGCCCGGAGTTGGTCTCTGTCTGGGGCCTTGTCCAGGTTGTACTTGTATTGGCGAACAAAGGCTTCTCCCAAATCATTGAAAGTTTGGATCCTGGTGCTGTCCAAACTCATGTACCATTTCAAGGCGGCACCAGTCAGACTGTCTTGGAAGTAGTGGATGAGTAGTTGATGATTATCCGTCTGGGTAGACATCTTCCTAGCATACATTATCAGGTGGCTTTGAGGACAAGTGTTCCCCTTGTACTTCTCGAATTCAGGGACCTTAAACTTGGGCGGGATCTTGACATTCGGCACCAAACAAAGGTCGTGGGCATTTTTCCCAAACAGATCTTTCCCTCGGAGAGCCTTGATTTCTCGTTGCATCTCTTCAAACTTTTCTTGGAAACCATCCATCCGATCTTGAGCCCCTACACTTTCTGCGTGGTAGATAAGCTCGTTGTCATATGGGGTGGTGTGAATCACTGGAGCTGAAAAAGCCACAGTAGCCTGAGGAAAAGTAACACCGGGTTGAGGAGCCGAAGTTGTAGCAGGAATAGGGATGAATCCTTCACCGGAGCTAAGAGGCATGCCCCAGGGATATCCGTCAGGCATGGTATATTGTGGAGCACTGGTGTGCGCTGTCGGAGCCGGAGTAGTAGCAGTCGTCAACTGAGCTAGGGAGTCAGGGGGAGGAGATGGTGGCTGAGTCTGTGTAGCTGCCAGCAGTTTCACTAACTCTGTTAATTCCTCGATCTTGGACCGCATGGATGTCATTTCTCCCCGGAGTGCCTGATTCTCTTGTTCCAAATGTTCCATTCTTTTCCTCTGATATTCCCTAGTGTTGTATGTGTAAGTCGGTTTCTGCCGAGGACGTTGGGCCACTTTTTTGGACTAGGCAGATGGACCTTTGGAAAAACAAGACGTGAGACTCGGCTTGAGAAACTATGAATGCGATATGATGCATGATTATGCGTATGCGAAAAAGGAAGATATTTTATCGAAGGATTTTGTTGAAGTAATTGTAAACATCATGGTTTGAACATTTCATTTGAGCATCAAGGCATTACAAAATAGTTCTTTTTTAGAAACCAAGCCAAGGGACCAATTCAAAAGTCCTTTAGTGGAAACTAGATTTTTTTTTAAAAAAAAACTAAAGACTCCTAGCTTCCTTAAATTCAACAAATCAGGGCTCTTGAAGGTGTACTTCCTAGTGCTCCTCTATGATGTTTAAAAAACTTGTTTAAGTCCTTCGATAATTTGATGAAAAAATGTTTATGAATGAGTGCATGCATGCATGGTTATGCTAAAGAACGGAGGAAACATGGTGAGGTTAAGTCCATAATGTTGGAGTCAAGGGTAAACACGCCATTTGGTAGGGACTATGGTTTCACATGTACCTGTATCACGGGTTCTACCAAGTTCCCAAAGTCCTCAACCCCTTCCAAATATCATCGGGTTGCGAGATTGACTCCCGGTCCAACAATACTTGCAAGAAAGTCTCGTTTGAGTGTAGTATCGCGTATCAACTAATTCAAGATTACTCTTGGTTAGCCACCGCACTACGTCCTAAAAGGCCAAGATGGGTTAAGTGTAACTAAAGGTCCTCAACTTTATAGGTCACTTGAAAATAATAATGCCGGACATGACTACTCATGCCGACATAATACTACTTCCAAGATTCCTCCATTGAGCGGGGTTATCACATGTGCCACATCCGAAATTTACCCTCGGAAAGACATTTTGATTATACCACCATCCTATCTTATGTTTCCCTCAAGTCTGGGTGTAGGACTTATCTCACCACTCACATAAAAGGAAAAACACATATGCACATATTTACATATTTTTTTTACTTAAGCAAGTTATAGCACAAAATAATTAAATAAATTCAAGTCAGGCTTAACCCTCTTAGGGAAATCCCCAGTGAAGTCGCCATTTCTGTCGCGGTGATTTTCGGAGATCAAGCTATTGATTAGCGTCGACTCACTAATTTTATTTCACGACTGAACTTTTAATTTTTTTAAATGAAAAGTGGAAAAAAGTTCTAAATTACCACATTTTTAAAGATTAGGGTTCGGGGGTTAGTTACGTTTAGGGAAGGTGTTAGCACCCTAAACGTTCGTAGTATTCTACGAGAACCTCTTGATTTTATTTATTTATTTTGGCTATAACTTGCTTATTTTATTTTTTTAAAAGAAAAGAATGAATTAGAGTAGTGAGAAAAATGTTTTTTATTTATTTTTTATGATTTGGAAGGACAAGGTCCTTTGCCTACGTACCCGTGTGGGATCAAAACCTCGTAGTTCGGGGTAAAAATGACGGTTGATTTGTTTTGTATTTTTTATTGGGTTTTTTAAAAAAAGGTTTTAAAGATAAAATAAAGGCCAAGTGACAAAATGAGATTGGTTTGTGTTTTTTATTTTGAAAATGATTAAAGTGTTATTAAAGTGGATTAATGGTTATTTAAGAAAATAAAAGAGAAAAAAGGACACTTGATTGAAAATCAAGGTTTATTTAAGAAAAGATTTTTTTGTGATTTTTTATTGTTATTTGCATGTTTTTGTTGTTTTTTTTTTTGATAATTAAATAAGACTAAAAGAACAAAAAGCTAGATACGAGAAATTTCCGTGGTGACGTTGGATCACCACGAAATGCTTTTGAAAATAAACTAACCTAATATTTTTGTATTTTTTTCTGTAACGCGGAATAAAAAAAAAAGACATAAAGCGGAATAAGTAAAGTGCGGGTGTCAGTGCATATTCTCATTTATATTTTACATTGGTGCTAAGTACATTCTAATAAAATGAAATAAAAATAACAAAATGATAAACAAAAAGAAAAAAAACAAAATTACAAATGTGTTAAAATAAATATGCTAAGAATAAAAAGAAAAATAAAAATGCATGAAATAAAAGGAAAGTAAAAAATAAAAATGCATGATGTGCTAAAAATAAAGGCAGTGAGGTAAAATGCATGAGAATAAAAATAAAACTGAAATTAAAATGCAAGAAATGAAATAAAAGGAAAGAAAATAAAAGAAAAGAAAATAGAGAAAAAAAAGGGGGTGTAGGAGCAGTGAAGGGAGGTGCAGGAAGTGGTCTGAAAGGAAAAGAGCAGGAAAACTGATTAGGCCAAGGGTTGGGCCGCGTGTATAAAGGCTTTTTCAGAAAAATCTGGCTCATTTTCCTTCCTTTCTTCTCATTTTCACTTCTCTCACTAAAAATGTTCTCCTCCTTCTCTCTAAACTCTGCCTGGCCAACAGGTATTTTCCGGCGCGGTGGCTGCCGGCCTTAGACGGCGGCGCCACCGTGCCGGAAACAGAAACCCCTGTTTTTAATAAAAAAAATTCAGTTTCTAAAATCCTTTTTTCTCCTCTTTTCAAAAATCAAATCGGTTTTCTCGAAGTCTTTTCCAAAACGGCTAAATCTAGCTTCTAATTTTCGAAAAAAAAAACTACCTTTTCTTCTTCTTGGTTCCGATTTGGAAATGATTATGGGGGTGGTTTGGTGAAATGTTGTGGCCGTGTGAGTGAATTGTTAGCTGAGTGGATTTTTTGGTTGGTTACTGATGATTTTGCGGTTTTGTGTTCTGACTGAATGGTTTCTGTTTTTTTCTCCCCTGCCTGATGCCTCTTTTGATTATGCAATGCAGATTAATGTGACTTAAAAGCCAATGATGGACAATGAACACAATTAATCAGCAAAAGACCAAAAAAAACAACTATTAAAATGGTTATTAAAAATCATTAAGATCTGTCATACCCCATTTTTTGACTTATATTTTTGTGTATGTTTCATCTTTTATTATTTTCATTACTTATTATTACTTTGTATTATTTCATTCTTGTTGTAATATTTTTTGTTTGCATTTTATTAATACCATTACTAGCATTCCCATTAGCCTTAATATCATTAATATTGTCATTTTATTTTTCTTTAATAATATTATTGTTATTGCCTTTACTACTATTTATTTTAATTAATAAGTTTTATCTTTTTTATTGTCATTTTTTTATTATTATTATTAAATATTATTTTTCATTATTAGTATTATCTACTATTTTTCTTATTATCATCATCATTTGCATTTCTTGCATTTTTTATCATCATTATTATTATTATATATTATTATTATTTTCCCCATTTTACCTTTTATTTTAAAATACAAAAAAAACAAAAAAAGTGGAGTTCGCAGTGCGAACTC